>JAVQJX010095609.1:0-11095 GCA_036025115.1 Ambassis agassizii | reverse complement strand
GAAATTAAATTCCAATTGATCCACTTACAGAAGAGAAATCAGAACATTTCCTGCTTTTTCTAAACCATCTGATGTAAATTGATTACAAAGCACCAATAAAAATCAAACACATTAAGCCTCATCTACCGTCCTGTAGTCCTGTTCTACTGGTCTCAGCAGAGAGCGATCAGACGTGTGTCTGATGATGGCTTCCTAAAGAGCTTCAATTAATGACCTGTCACTTATCATTAGGCCTCCTGAAAGGCGGGACACCGGGGAGCATGATGCAAACAAAGGCACGTTTTAGAACGTCAATTCTAAAAGCGCCCATCGACTCTCCATTCTAGCAGCCGCCCTCTGAGGCCCTCGTCCCTGCTGGCCCGAGCCCTGCTGTCTCTCCTGGGGGATTAGAGGGATCTGCTGAAATTAGCCGTTTGGATGACAAGCAGAGGCCAAAGGACGAGCGGGTGTTAATGTCCCCTTTTACGGGAACAAAAGCAGTGGGGATTTTAAATAACACGTCTCCATTGCCGCCTGTGGCCACTCCAGTGACAGCGTGTGTGTGGTAGGTTCCTCTGCTGTGTTAATTGATTGAAGTCCCGAGCTACAGGGGAGTCTGATAGCCTACACTGTCCTGCATCTGGGGCTCAGAAAGGGAAATGTTGACTTAAACTGTGGGTAAAATTAATTTACATGACCTGTCCCAATTTAAAACAAACACTGCCTCAGTACTGGGGCAACAAGATTTCCTGAAAGCGGTCGCACAAAAATTACATTTAAAAAAATGTTTCTATTAGGGGGCAAAGGGTGCAAGATGTCAACATGCAACTTGAAGTCATACAATTCTTAATGCAGCCCAACTACCTCTGGTTTGGGCACTAGCAAAGGTTGTTTACTCTTCATTACAGTTTCAGATGGAGGCAGGGAGATCCTCAAAGAGAACATCCACAACAACATCCTCTTGACTGGGGCTCTGCAGTGCTGCTTTTGTCCATTACGCTTGGCCTCCTCATTGACAGCCAATAAATCATTCATTTAGAGGCAAAGCAGGGAGAGAATCAAACAGCCATTTCAGAGCCTGAGGCCTTTCACTGTAGTGGCTGCTGCAGGCCACAGATCTAATGTAGAGTGGCTAGGCTGCAGGCGGGTGGAAGGGCTCTTAAGAGACAGGAGCGCATTGTTTGGAGAGACGGGAAACGCTGCTCTCATTAGACCTGGAGCTGAAAACCAACCTGAAAGGCCTGCTTCAATTTACCTGCCTTGTGCTTGGAATAAATCAATCTGTGTGTGTCTGTGTGTGTGTGGCATGCTCACATTCAAAAAAAGAAAACAGCCAAAACACACGCACATAAGCAGACGCGTACAAAGGGCTTTATACATGCGTTTGAGAGCGCACCTCTTCAGGTTCAGAGTTGTTTTAGTGCAGCTCTTGTTAAAGGTAAAACCTTTTACCTCTCTGCCTCCAATGGGCCTTTTATTAAGCTGCTTTCTCATTCAAATCAGAATCACAATTAAGCCAGCCCTGACTTGTGTTCTGTTTTCTTCCCTTTTCTCCTGTAGATTTGAGTCCTTCTTTACACAAAAGTGACTCGCTTCAGTAATAACTGGTTTATGCAGGAGCAAGACGGCAGCGTTCAGGTGCCGCAATGGTAGCTGCTCCTGGGCAAGTAAGTATACGAGACATAGCTGTTAAGGTTTCTGTGTAATATTACCAAAAAAAAATCTGAAAGGAGAATCTAATACTTTACAGCAGCTAGTCAGGCACAGCAGGCAACACAGTGTGACAAATCCCAGCACACACTGAGGCAAAACAAAGAAGAGAAAGTGTTTGATATAAAGACAAGAAAAAGGTGGGAATACTGGAGGGATAGAAGGTTTAAAAAAAAAAAAGGAAACATGGAAGAGGAGAGCAGGAAAGCCCTGCAGAAATGTGGTGTCAGAGATGTCAGACTATTTAAATACTGATGAGGCCTTCTGTCTGTCCTCATAATGACATGCTCGTCAAGGCCAGACAAAAGAACCTGCAGCCTGTCACAACACACACACAGTCAACACATCAGGGTACATCTGTGTTCATGTGTCAGGGGGATTCTCCCATTCCTGATCTGTCAGGGTCTAACATACCACTGAGAAGTGATAAATCTCTTCCTTGTCACTGCTTACTGCTGGCAGTGCAGTTACACATTAAAAAAAAGCAACAAAATTTCTTTAACTATTGTTTCTTTCTTTACTCTTTCCTCCTTCTCCCTCACTCAGTCATCCGTTCATTCTCTGGGCCTGCTGTGTCTCCACCAGCATTGAAAATTAAGTTGTCACACCAGAGCAGATGGATTACACACAGACACACACACACACACACACACACACAGAGTCACACACACACAACTCATAAATGAGGTGAAATGGAATCAGACTCTTATTGAATGCCTGCTTGAAAAACTGTGTGGTGTCCATAAGCACTATACTCCGTTTCAACCCGTATCGATCTCTGCTTGTTATTTGTTTTGAAGTGAATGGTACGCGCATGTTTGGACTAACGAGAAAGTCTTTGTCTCCGACAGGAAACAGCAGGTGATGGACCAGCATCGTGAAAAGAACGGCCCTTCTATAAAACAGGCAATGAGTGGGCGCCTCACAAGTCTGTTTGATACATGAACACAGAGTCATGTTAGAGTGTCCACACAAAAGACGCTCTATAAAGGACAAAGGGGGGGAAATATATTTGTTTGGGTGTCAGTGTACGACTAGATTTTCAATTGTTATTGCAGTGAGAAACAAAACTTTTATTCTAAATTGGCTTTAAAAAGGCATCATAAAACTGTCCCTCCATCTTTCATCCTCTTCTTCCGTCTCCTCTTTGTGACTTTAGCTCTAAAGGAGAGGAGAATGTCAGTGAGTGTTATGTTTGATTCAGTGCTATCTAACCTTGCTTTATGAAAGCATTAAATTGATGGTTCCAGGCCAGCCCTGAGAAAATGCACATAAAACTGAAACTAACTGAGAGATAATAGTCCTCATAAACTGGTCTAAGAGCTCTATAACTCACATCGTCCTCAACTTGTTCCGTCTTACACAGCACGAGCTGTCACATACAAAACGGCTCCTGATGGCCCAAAGGCACAAACTTCAACGCAAATCAAAACAAACCAGGAAGGAAAACCTGCTTCCACAACAGTATTTATGGATTCGTCCTGAAATACTCAAATCAAAACGGGCAACGAAATCTTAGTTTTTAATGTTGTGATGTTTGTTTACATGATGTCATTTGGTACACAGTTTTGTGTAATGTCGTTGCCCATTTTTTGAGGAGAAAATTGATCTTCTTCTCAACAAGACTTAAAATTAGGAACAGAATGTAAAGACAACTGCATACGTGTTTGTAAATGAAAAATACACCACTGCACAGAACACAGTGTTTCAATGGACCAAAGAACCGTGCTAATGAATGAACAAAACCAAAAAAAGAAAACAGTCACTCTGAGAGAGCTGACAGAATCGTTTTTCGGCCAGTCCTCACCAGGAAAATGTAACATGAGGTTGGTATTTTAGTCCTTAAAAATGGAATGACCACATCTCTATGTGCACAAGGGGGGCACAGACTCCTCCCGGCTGTAGTCAGAAACAGTGACCATATGACTTTTTCTTTGTCAAATGTGCTTCATGTTATGAATTTAAATGGATTTAATGCTTAACCTTAACCTCACAATTAAAAACAAAACTTTCTTGTGGGTAAAAACAAAACAGCTCATAGTGTCAGGAGGACTCTGACCTCAGAGGGATCTGTTGGTTTCCCCACATAACACTTATGTGCCCTCTACAGGTCGCCTGCATCAGGTGATTAATTCAAGGAAAAGTCTTATAATAATTACTTCTTGACTGGCACAAGAAATGGTCTTTAGTCTCAGTAACAACTCCCAGGTAAGAAAAAAAAAGAGATGCAAGCAGAAGCAGGTTTTATAGACTCATTAAGATTCCTACAACACTAAAAATGTAAAGGTAATTATAAGACGCAACGGCAACAAATATGGCAAACAGTGCACGCATGAAATATTTGAGTCCATTATACGTCTTTGCGGGTTGCACAGGGTGGTAATGGATGGCCGGCCGGCGCCCGCTGACGTGTTATTCTTTTATAAAACATTGCCTCTGCGTACCGGAGCGCAGGGGAGAGTGTGTCACGCTTGTGATGAATGACCAGAGGGTAACATCTTCACTCCTGACCCCTAACACTGTGGTGCATGCTCACACACACACAAATGCACATAAACACACTTACACAAAATGCACTCATGCACATTCAAGTTAGTAAACACATTTTTTTCCAGTGAAAGAATCATAAACATCTGATGCAGTGAATTCACTAAAGCAGATGGTGATCCAGATGCAGCTTGGTGACCTCTCCTTCCTTTTGAGTGAATACAGAAAGACACTCGATTCTTTTCAATGCTTTTTCCAGTTTCATTTATTTATATTTGTATTTGATCAGGCATTAAAAAGACCCCAAGATCACTAGCTCTCATTTATCACACAGCTTGACTAACAGGCCTGCAGCCTTCAAAGCCATCTTCAGCTATGTCCCCAAACAAAGCATGAAAGGCTGACATCAAAAGCAGCTCCTATTAACACTGACCGAGCCAGAGCTGCTGGACAATGCAGTAATAAGCACGGACCACCTTTTACCTGTATGCTGCACCAACTCTTCAATGCAATAAAACAGGCCGCAGTGAATGCTTATACATTAGAAGCTACAGCTGAAGAGGTGGAGCAGCAGAAAAGAAAAAGAGAGACAGAGGAAGAGATAGAAAGAGAAGGAGACATGATAGGGAGGAAAACGAGACAGAGGGGATGAGGGGGGGAGACAAGGAGACAGAGACAGAGTGGGTGAAGGTGGTGGATGAGGCAGCAGAGGTTTGGTGGGGAGGGTGGGGAAGGGGAGAACAGGCAGCCAGTCTATTATCAGGGGTCTATAGAGAAGCATTTAGGGACAAATAGGACACCACCCCCCTGTCACCCCAAACCATTCAGCCTCTGTCAGCCCAGCCCATTCAGCCAAACCCCAGGGGGAAGTGGGAGAGGGAGGACAGAGATGGGGGGGTGTCTGAAGATGGAGTACCCCAGTACCACCCCTCCATGATGCTTCAGATGCTGTATCGTAGCAACGGCACTCAGGGTGTGACCTGTAGTCATATGGCTCCATTCAGATTCGCACACACTCACATATACACACACAGAGGGGCCCCGTGGTGTTTATCAGGAGCCCGAACAGGCTCTCATGTACAACAATTAGCACAGATCATGCCCCCCTCCACCCGCCTTCTCCAACCTGGCCATACCAGCAAACCCCACGGGGAACAAACTTAATTACCATCAACAGACAGAGGGGAGTTCATCTTTACACACTTAAGATGGTCCACTGACAACACACACACACACACACACACACACACACACACACACACACACACACACACACACAGAGGGGTGTGTCATCTTATACAAAAACTTTCTATTTCAGCATGCTGTCAATCACACGCTGATTAAAGCAGCGTATTGATGGTATTCTTCTCTCCCCAATTTTCATATGGAATTAGCATTTAATGAATTGTGTGCAGATTAATTACACCATAATGATATTTAATTGTTACCAACTAATTGTTGTGGCACTCTTTGATTTTGCAGTTGCTGGGAACTTTGTTTAGTTTTACTTCAGAACAGGAACAGTTGGCTGGAGAACACTTCATTAAGCAACATTTCAGCAACAGAGATTTTTAATCAAAATCACATTTTCTTCCTTTTTTTGTGTGTAAAAAGAAAAATAGCATGTTATATTTATATGATAGTAAAGCAAGATAGCTCTAGGAAAGTGAGTGAAATATGCAAGGCAGCTGCACGTGCTGGGTATTTGTTTGTTGACCCCCCCTTCAGAGGAATAAATGTCTTTATCCAGCTTGTTCTGGCTGATAGATTTATATCCATCTATTATTTATCCAAACATTATCATCACTGCCTGAAGCTATAGCGAGTCACAATGTTTACTATGACCTTGTGTCACACACACTCAATTTGGCATTGAACTGGTGAGTAATAATAAACACGGCCACAATAATTGTCCCAAAGTCACTTTGTTCTTTTTCAACCCTGAGGAACCTTGCGCGCTAAGAGCCCTATTGAATAAGACTGTCTACTGTGTCTTTATGACTACTCATTAAAACACACTTTTATCATTTGTTATAATATAGCACACTCCTCTCCAAATGACATCATTAAACATAATTCAATCTTTACCTCTTCTTCATGTGTGCTGGTTTTGCTGATTTATCCCCACTTTTATTTCATTTTCTTCTCCCCCATCTGCACCAGCTGGAAATTGCTGCAGTGCCCCTCTGTGGACGGATGAAGAGCTGCAGCACTGCCAGTACAGACGCCTGCAAAAAAGAGAGGCAAAGATCACTAAACAAAACTGTCCGCTGGGCTCCAATTGATCTGCAATATTACTGAAATACAAAGAGACAGCATCAAGTTTGCAAAAATGTTGCCAAGGACAAACAGATACACATTACACGCTGTGTATACACACATATACATTTACACACACACACACACACACACACACACACACACACACACACACACACACACACACACACACACACACAGCAATTTAGTAAATGTCATCAGGGCTGCAGAAAGAGAGGGAAATAGGCCTGCCTCCCATCTTTGTATCGGGAACACAGGTGAGATTGATGAGTAGCGTCTGTTTATGATATCGGTTATTCAAGATGAAAGATGAGGGTTTGTAGAGGGGTTCCTCCCATTCACTGTCATTGATTTACACACACAAACACACACGCAAGAGAACATACCCACAGTGAGTGCCCTTGCTTTGTCAATAGTCAAGGTTATATCATATGCAGTATTTGACTAATATGCTGAGAACACACACAATAATTTTTTTGGCCCTCAATAAAGATGGACTTCTTAAGAGATGCATTCTCACCACACCAGCAAGTCAGTAACAGCGTGAAGCTCCGTCAGTAAGAAAAAGAACTTAAAACTGTGGTGGTTTAAAAGCAATAAAAAAAAAAGATGGCAGGGAAATTTGTGGAGAAAAAAAAAAAGCACTCCAGCTTGAGCCAATTCTATTCTGGTGAATTAAAACCTAAACCACCCTCACATTAACATCCACACACAGAGACAAGTGCTGCAGTAAGTGAATGTGTTGCCTGCGTTTGTGTCAAAAGACTGTTTTTCTTCCTCGGCCAATTAGAGTGACTACGGCACAAAGGCATCTAATTTTGTCAAGCTTCTGTAAATGGAATGATGGATGCTGACATGGAGGAGGAGGACGAGGAGGGAGGAAGGAAAGGGGGAGGGATGGGGGGGGGCAATGAGAGTGTATGTACGCTTCATGGTTACCCAGCAAGGGGGGGGGGGGGGGGGGGGGCGCGCCCGCCCCCCCCCCCCCCTTCACTGTCATGGTTTGTGTGTATCTGTGCTCACACAGTGTTTTTCCATATAGGCACAGGTGAAGGTGGCAGCCCGGCCACAGCTGCTCTCTGTCCACTTGCATCTTAATTTATATGTGATGCTGAAAGACACAATCAAAGAAAAGTATTCAGAAATATCAATTAAAAATGTTTTTTTTCTCTCTGTGAGTTTCTATACCTAAATGTCACCTTTTTTCCTCGTTGACAACAAACAATGGCACTGTTTTGTGCATAGTAAAAATATGAATTCTTCTGGCACATAACGACAATACAGAGTTTAGTGTCACACTGTAAATTGTAATAATGTGGCCTAGATAACTTCCCATCATTGTTCTGTGGTAACCAGTCTTACAGATGACACAGACGAGAGAGCGTAAATCTCTCATCAGAGCAGGATATGAATCAGGGTGGAATTGTGAAAAATAATGCAAAGTGTTTTGGGCTCAAACTTCACTCCTATAAGAGCAAACTGTCTGAAGTCTGCCTTTAATTCTATTTTCTTTACAACCTGCATGGGCAGCGTATGAACCTCACATCAGTGTCAGGAGGATGGCCTCTGTCAGAAACCTGTTAAAATTTGTATCACACCCACTGTGTGGCCTTGTTTTTGTTTCCTTCATTTGACAATACATTTATGAACCTCGTGCCCCCCCCCCCTTCCTTCACCACATCCAGGAGCCTCTTCCCAAAGCAAACAGATCTGCAAAACACTCCATTAATCACTGAAAAAAGGAGCCATTAATGAATTCAGGGAAACTGTGCCAAAAAAAAACATGCAGCTTGAAATCCTATCATACAGTGATGTGAAGCCATTGACACAACTACACAATCATGCCAAAAAAAAAAAAAGTTAACCCCCTCCCCATATAAATGGCCACACAATGCTATTCCCAGACCCCTGCCTAAGAAGGTGAATGGTGGGTCGGCCACATTCACGCCTCTCACCTAAAAGCAGAACAATGAGCCGGATGCTGTCCCCTTAAAACACCTCGAACTATAGTCTACCTTTAACAAGAAGACACACATGTACACAAACAGCAGCTCTAAATAAGGACTGGCTGCAGAACAGAAAAAACAACAACACATCGGCTGCGGGTTCATGTATTAGCATGTGTAACTATGGAGATGATAGGCAGGGAATTTGTTGCAAAAACATTCCTGACTGGAGGGACGTATCTCCTCAAGTTTATTGATAGGACAGGCAGTTATGTGGAGCTGAGGGCACTGCAGAAGTGGGTGGATGGTATTTTGTAAGTCTGCAGAGGAGAATGACCTGCTGTCCTGTCCATGCATGTTTTGGCCCAGAGGGGTCATATACTGTATATAACAAGAGGAGAGGGACCTAACACAGAACCCAGAGGTACTATACAAAAAAAAGAAAACATTATTGAGAAGGCAGCAAATCTACAGTCACATCAATGTTTGAAAAAAAAAAGTTATTGATGTAAAGTTTCATGTTTTCTGTCCGTCTGGATCTGAATGTCACAGACTGAAAGGACATATTTTCAAAAACAAACAACACAGCAGTCACAATCTGAGCGGAAAAACAACCCCACATTTCATTCATGAAAGACTGATAATTCCACTGCAGCTGGATGCAGAGCAGCATGAATGAAAGAGACCCCACACAGTTACAAACTAGAGCAAACAAGAGGATGTGATGTTCAGCAAAAAAGAGCAGCAGGGTGACTCAGAGAAACATCGGGGGGAATAAAAAGGATTTAAGAAGATTTAAGACCACAAACATGCATCTGAGTCCCAAAATATCCACATCATGTTCACATTAATTACACCATGGTGGTGGCAGGATTTTTCCCAGGCCCTCCTCACTGTGTAAACCCTTCACCTCCTGCCATGGACTGGAACAATGAAGGAGCAGCGTGAAGGAGTGTGAATTCACAATGTTAATGATCAGTAACATGTGTTATGAGTGAAGCTAATATTGAGCAATTTGTCCCACTCACAGAGGAGATTAACACCACAAAAAGGCATCCCCAAATATTCACACTATTTACACTAATGTGGTGAGCATAAAGCAGTTTTCTCTACAAATTGTAAACATTGTTTTTGCATTCGGTGACATTACTGTGTTATTTATGTCCTGTATGTCACAGTAAATAGGTAGATGACACAATAAAACGTGACATAATCTGTGTTTGGTTCTAATGTTGGAATAATCGGGTATTGTAATCTGCATAGATGTTTAATCTCAGAGCAGTGAATATCCCATTTGTTAACAGCTTGTAAAGACATTTGTACTGAACAAATGAACCAGAAATACTCTACAGATGTTTTACTCTTGTGAAACTCTGTGATGAAACTAAAAATAGCAGCAGATGTTTTACTGAGCGGCAACTTCAGTCGCATCAATGAATTCCTGAGCTGCTTCACCACCAACTGTCACTGATCTCTTCCTCTGTGCTGACCTCAGGGAAACATGAGGCCTCCTCTGCTCTGTGTGTAACGCGTTGTTTTATTTGCACAGTGTTTGCACACACACACACACACACACACACACACACACACACACACACACACACACACACACACACACCACAATGAAGAATGCAACACAAAGTGTCATAAATACTGTGAAAATCTTTAACAATGTGTTGCAGGATGACATATTATCAAATGTGTCAATGTAATGTAATAAAGAGACAGTGCAGTGTTTGCCTCTGAGACGTATGGGAGTGAAAGTATGAAGTATTTCACATTCATACAGCTCAGTGCAGTGTGTGTGTGTGTGTGTGTGTGTCAGTGACCAGCTGCTCTCTGTTCTTTCACCTCCAGGAAGCCTGGACACGGACCATAAGTAACTCAATTGCGCCATCTAATGAAAGCACACAGTTTGTGCACAGATGGGAGTATTTATGCACCAAAGACTTTGATGCAGCACTATGAATGACCACAAATGATACTTGATCCAGTTTCAAGTTATTCCTGCTGTCTGTTCCTGTTCAATGTTGGACATCCAGAAACTGAATATGACATATGAGGAAACAGTTTGAATAGATACAAGCAACATAGATTTATCTGATTCGATTTAGATTTTCTTCTTATTGACTCCATAACATCACCTGATGACATGATGTTTTACTCACAGCTGTAAGAACGACCTGACACAGAAAGCGAATCAGCAGATAGAACAAGAAAAGAAGAACATAAAGGAAACAGATGTCTTCAACATACCACCATGCTTGGTTCTTTTAAAGGACCATCATTTATATTCTCAGAGGGTTTACCACAATACTTACTGTTATATTATGACCAGATAAAAGTGACACTAGTCGATGTGACACAGCAGGTTTTAAACTTATCGTGCTGCAGCCACACACTGTATTACATGATGATTGTTTGTTGGTGGAGGTTGCCCTCTTGAGGTAAATTTTCTGGTGAGTGGTCAGACTTCACCAACAATGTGCAGCAGCTGCAGCTCTAATTATATCCACAAGAGGGCACCAGCAGGTCTACATATCATCAGTCACCCATAGTAACTACAGTACGCAGCAAAGTGATAAGGGTCTATACAGTGATGCAACAGAGTGACTGGAAGAGACACAATGTTTGAAGCAGTTTTGGAAAGTACAAAACATCCCATTGTGTATAGGCCTATATGTTTTATCTCA
>JAVQJX010095511.1:0-18654 GCA_036025115.1 Ambassis agassizii | reverse complement strand
CAGAAAAATCATTGAAATGAAAATAAATTCTCAAATAATAATAAATAAAATATGACATTAATGTGGCGACCTTATTTTACCCTACAAGTAGTTACACACCGAGTCTAACTTCATGTCAGTAGTGATAACAGGGCTGAATTTAAATAAAATGTCATCATTTATCAGACAAAAACAAACTTTCTGATGTAAAATGACCAAAGCTAAGCTAAAGAGCCAGAGACAGAGAAAACCTCCTCAGCAACCAGCAGGAAGCCATGATGGATCACATGACCAACACTCAGTGAAGATGTGTCCAATTAGCTCAGATGATCTGCAGCATGTGGTTTGTTCTGCTGTTGAAAACAGATTCAGTTTGTTTACATGAGTCTGTCGCTGTTTGTTTCCCTTTCAGAGTAACTTCCTTCAAAATGAAGAGATCAGCAGCAGCTCTGTGTGTGTGTGTGTGTGTGTGTGTGTGTGCGCGCGTGCATTGTGTCCATGCAGCTCAGAGCGCTCTTCACATCATCCTGCCTTCATTTTCCTTGTTTAAATGTTTGGTCAGCATGGCGGCTGTTTGTTTGTGAGTTGCTGAACGTAACGCGGCTTCTTCTTTGTGTTTATTTGTGTTGCTGCGGGCACACGCTGATGCCGTCTATTATGCGAGCAGCTGCCGTGATGCCTTTGTGCCCACCACTCCTGCAAATCAAATGTCCTCCTCTCTGCCAATCTGGCTTTCATTTTGTAGTGGCCAGCAGGAGACGCGTTCACTTCTCCGGACCGCAGGCCTCTTTAAAGGAGGAGCAGCCTGTGTGGTTTTAGCAGACAAACAAGTGGAGAGAATGACGATTTCTTCAGTCAGAGGGGAGATAAAGGGAGGACGGGGGAGACGAAAAACACCATGTGAAGCACCAGAAGTCATCAACTGGAATTACACTTCAACTTGTATTTCTCACTTCTTTTAGGTTGTGCCAGGCAATCACCAACAGGAGGAGGAGGAGCTCACACCAGAACAAACCTGCACTTCTGTACAATCAGACTGTGAGCTCTTCAGCTGCAGGAAGAGTGGCTCCATTCTGGGCACAAAACAATAAAGAGTTGAGCTATGCTTCGTCCTCGAGGTGGAAATCTGTTGGAAATCGTCTCTGCTCTCCTCATTTCATTGCGGGCGGGAGACGATGCTGACAGAGACGACAGAGAAATAGGTCAGGGTGCGCCGCTGTGATCACTGTGGCTCTCCGAACAGAGACGTGATCTGTCCTGCCCACAATTAGTGAACAATAATGAGTGCGGCAGGATGAACACATCAAAGAGCATCAGTCACCTGTCTGCTGCTGTTGGGCGTGTGTTCTGAGCGCGTGCAGAAAGAGCGCTTGCGGGCATGAGTGTGTGTGGGTGGAGGTTTGTTGTCTGTCACTGCCTCAGTTTAAGATGTAGACATCCATCTGCTTTCCTGAGACACGAAGCACGCGGAGACACACGTTTATCAGGAAAAAGAGACGAATCCTGCTGAAGCTTCTCGTCACGGGAAAAGACAGCAAAAAAATGTGAGCCGACAGTCACTCCGAGCGAATGACAGAGAGCTGACAGAAGGACGACGTACCCACTGATACAAACAACACTTATTAGAACTAATCATAACTGCTGGAAAAATTAACAAAACGTTGATATTTCCAGGCCTCGGAAACACTCACTGTGTGTGGTGTGCAGGTTTCGTTTTTAAACGAGTCACTCATGTGTGAACAGCACATGTTGCATGTGGCTGGATGTGGAGTGAAAATGGCAGAGAAGCTTGTTGGAGAGTGTTTGCCTTTAAAATGAGATTTATGTGCAAACATGATGATAATGATAACCTCAGGCTAACATGAGCACATGGATGTGTGCTGTGTTCAAGTGAAAATATTTAAACAAACAAAGGGTTTCTGAATGGACTGAACAGAAGTCTCTCTCGTCTCTTGTCAGTCACAGCAGTTATATTAAATCTTCATATAACTCAGCTCCCTGTGCAGCTCTGGCAGTTCTCTACAGAGACCAACACAGTGTTTGAACCCGGCTGTGAGGAGGAACTCTGCTCTACAGCCAGACGTTTTAACATGGAGGTCTGTGGGGATGGACTCACTTTTGCAGCCAGCCTCTAGTGGACACAGGAGGAAGTGCAGTTTGTGACACACCACCTGTCAGCCTCCATCACCTCTGTCCTCACAGGCTGATACCATCATAAACCTTTCTTTAATTATGAGATAGTAAATCCTAATGAACTTGCAGAAAATCAGTGAGTCATTTTTTTTACCGTCGCCACGGCAACCAGCAACTTTTTCTCCCTCCTCATCCCGCTGCATGATGCCAGTCTCATTAAAAGGCAGTGATCCTCAATCAGCAGGCCCTCATCTAATCTGAGGAGGGAATCAGAACCATTCATTCACATCCAACTCTGCCGTTTAAGGGTTTTTATCATCTGCCGCCTGTCCAGCCGGGCGTCTTTGTGTGTGTGTGTGTGTGTGTGTGTGTGTGTGTGTGGGTGTGGGTGTGGGTGTGTGTGTGGGTGTGTGTGTGGGTGGGTGCTGGAGCAGGCGACCCCGGCAGTGCCGATCCCCTCATGGCAGCAATCTGTCCAGTCCTCCGGTCTAAAAATAAACCCCAAACAACAGGGCGATATCTTATTTATCAGAGCGTGAGAGGACGGACTCCCTTTGTTCCTTCACAGCACAGCAGCACATCGACTCAGTGTATTGTATAGTAAACACACACACACACACGTGGCTGCATCAGATTCACAGAGTCAATCTCACAGAGGCTCAGATTACAGTGATTGAAGGTGATAGTTGAGACATCCGTCCCACTTCAGCGCCTGTGTGAGGCTGCATGTCCTGACTGATTTTTGATAAAACTGCTCCCTGTCAATCATCAGTTCAGAGAGATCATGTCAGAGCTGTGCTGTTGAAAGGGAGTCGTGTTGCCCAGCCGGGGCTCAACGCTCCGACTCACTGACTAATATAATCAAACCCTGTCTGCATCACACACAGACGTTTGCCTTCAACTCTCAGGTCAGACTTCCTTCAAATGGGAATCACATGATTCTGTTTGCAATATATTTGTCTATAAATAAGTGAACCATTTTAACAGCCTCAGCCTGTGAGCTGCAGCTGGGCCAGCTCTGCTGCTGATCCTGGTCCTGTGATGTTCCTGCTGTCAGTTCAGTTTGGTTTCCACTCAAAGTGACTGACTTTCAGATTTTCCTCACAAACACACAACAATGCTAACTGCTACATGCTAACTGTCAGAGAGCCTCAGCAGCTTGTTGTGTTTCCTCTTTGATCTGATTGGCTGAGGTTAACTCACCATAGATGCTGACTGACAGATGCTTCATCCAATCAGGTGCTGAGTTTTCTTGTGAAAGCACCAGTTATGTTCAAACAGAACCTCCATCATGGACTCATTTTTATATTTTTTTGGGCCCTTTATGGAAAAATATTTTTAATGTATCTTCATAGCAGCACAGTATTGACACAAGGTGTTTTTTAGATGGAGTTTGTGTCAGTTTGTTCTTCATCTCTCTGCTCATGTCTAATGTGTAAAAATGGGGGGAAAGAAGAGAAAAGTGGTCAAACTTGAGCACAAATGTTCAGCAGGTCTGAAGGTGATGGTGGTCCAAAGTCAGTGTGACCTCATAAAATTTATTTTTGACCATAATTAATATGCTAATCATGACACAATTCAACATAAATGTGAATTTATGTGAAGCTCCACACACACACACACACACACACACGCCTTTACAGCTGTTCATTGCTGCCTGTTAGGAGATCATAATGAGATTGACAAACAACAAATCTTTATAGTGTCTTATAAACTATTTATTAAGTGTTTATATACAGCTAATAAATGCTAAATCCAAGATAATAAAGTGTTATAGCTGCTAGAGGAATCTCAGCAACAGCTCTGCAGGCGTTCCCCCACAAAGTCCTCACACACATACACACAGGTGTGTGTGTGTGTGTGAGGACGTCTTCTTTCATTCAAGCATTTCTTAATACACAAATTAAAGTCGTTAAGAGCCTCAGACAGGATGAAAACCTGCTCTGTAAATCCTCTTCAGTCTGATTGGTTTTCCTCTGACAGCGCTGAAAAAAACTGGAGACATCCTCGTGCCAAAAACACAAATAAAAGTAATTAAACACAGCAACATCATCAATCAGCCCACAGAGCGCCTGCCAGGCCGCGCTCCGCACTGAATTAACACGGTGGGCCTCTGCCGGCCGCCTGGACGGCCCGCTACTATTTTAGCTGGCGCCGAGCCACGGCGAGACGCTGTGATTGGTCATGAGAGATGGGATCGCTCGCTCACAGAGGGACGAGCAGCTGAGGCTCTTTATGATGAGATTATTGTGCTGCAGGTTGGTTAAATGAAGCCGCGTATCCGTCCAGAGCTGCAGTGTGTAAATACTGCATCATGTACTCTGTAATGACCCGAGGCCTCCTCCATGTGTTTGTAATGTGCTCAGCAGCTCCTGCTCTCACTTAACATCCACATGATAAATGTGATCATTCCATGACAGTCTCAGGTTAATTAAAAGGCTGTCGCCCCTGACTGCTGATGGAGGGGGGGGGGGGGGGGGTTGTGTGATTATTTCTGCTCCGTCCATCGCTGTCAGATCCGAATGAACGAATCAGGATGTGGTGGTAACGTCTTTTTTGTTCTATTTTTATGGTGCAGTCTGACAGAAACTGAAATTAATTTAACAGTAATCTGTATTATCAGATAATCTAAGTGTTCACTAAGGTCCAATCAGCCTCAACAAACAACACACACACACACACACACACAGCTGTCTGTGGTGAGCAAGCTGCAGTTCCTCCAGTGTCCACTAGAGGCTCCAAAGCTGAGTCAATACCCAATTTATCAAGCCGCACGAGGAACAACCTTTTCTGCTTGCCAGCCTCAGCTCCACTTCTTTGCCTGTATTTGGATCACCAGAAGTTCAGGTGGACTCAGACGCTTCCCAGCTGCAGACACAGGCTGCAGACAGCTCCTCTGTGGTGTTCGGTGAGGGGCTTTGCTGCTGCGCTGTGGATGAATGATTTGGGCGCCTTCAGCTTTTTGTTCTTTGGTTAATCAAACTGCTGCTGACATTTAGCTTTCCACAACATCTTTCTTCAGGGTGACACAGTCATCATAAATTTCCTTGTCTCCCAGATTTTATCTCATACATTTTAACCGTCTTCCTGCAGTCAGACAGCCCTGAGGTCCCCCCCACCCCCCTCCTCCCCCCAATCAGTCTGCCTCCACCCTATTTTTCCTGAGTGTGAGGTAATTACCTCCCGATGAATCTACCGACAACCAGATCTGCAGCAGATATGATAAAAATAGCTGACAGGGATTTTGACATAATAGTCACATTGTCTCATAGAGAAAGGGGCGTCCAATGAATTCCGATGAGGCCCGCCTCGATAATTATCTCCATGTCATTCAGATGAGGCCGGGATAAGACATTTTGTTTGCTAAGGCTGGCAGTGATTGCTGAGCCAAACCGACATGCTGCTGACTTTAGGACAACCTTGGCATGGAGTTTATGATGACTTTGTCTGGACTGAGATATCCATGAATGATAATGGAGTCAGGTCCGTCAACGTCCGCAAATGTCTTTATTTGATGCATAAAAGCAGCCGTTGGTTGAATCAAATTCCCAGTTGTGAGCCTTTTAAAGTTTATAAGTACCCTCTTCATCCTTTGAAGAGAACACGACCCCAAAGAAAATCAGCCTTTAGAAGCTATTTACCCCCAAAAAAAGCAGCTGTCCAGCCAACACATGAACAATCCTCCAGAGAGTTCAGAAGACAGGCTCAAAGTCACTCCTTTCCCCTGAAGGAGGCGCTGTTGTTGCTGTTGTTATATATCTCACAAAGTGTTGAAGCCTGACAGAGAGGATCAGGTCTGCTGTCCTCCATCATGGAGCAGCAGGAAGCAGGAAGTGAGTCGATGTAAACAGAGCAGCCACCACGGCGAGCCTCAGCGCACAGAGCTGCAGCTGAACGTCCACAGCTCTGTCTCTGAGACACGTCTCTGTGAGGACAGACAGGAGGCAGGACGGAGCCTCCTCTTCCTCACACAGAGACATGAGCAGAGAGCTGATCCAGCAGAGACTCACACAGACACACACCAACAGACTCACTGCTCCACCTGCAGGCTCACAGAGGTATCACAGTGAGGCATGGCTGGCCTCTTAGCATGCTAGCTTCAGTTGTAACATGTTCAGATCATGTTGGTGACTTTAGTTCGTTGTGGTTCTTCTACAGTCCTGACTGCTGCTTTTCCAGCGTCAGCCTCTGATTCGCTCCCTGTGGTTTGTTGTGTCCTCAGCAGAGCATTGTGTTGTCCAGGTGAAGCTGCTGCTCGCTGTGCTCTTTACAGTCAGGACAACACGACCTCCACACAGCGCAGAGTGAATGTTATCAGAGATGCTGCTGTGTCAGCTGTTTCTGATCTCAGACTGAGACACTGCCCCCCCACCCCCAAAGAATTTAATTTGGAGAACAAACCTGCAATTATGTGGTGGTGTTGTAGCGACAGAGAGGACAGTGTTCTGCTGGCTCTCTTGGCAGAGCAGTGATTGCAGCAGAGGAGATGTTTGTCATAAATGTGAAGCTGCACTGCATGTTTGCTGTAATGATTCCTTCACATGAGTCACTCTTCTCCACACAGACACGTCCTTTGAATCTGCGGGTTAAAGAGAGTTTGATACAGAACCAGCAGAAAACTTTTCGGATTTCTTTTTATCATCATGTGTAAAGTGGATTCTGTTTGATCGCCGCTCCACTCTTCATGCAATTTCTAACACGTGTGATTCAATCCTGACGATACTCCACAGAGCCGCTCATTTATTTTCTCACAGCAGGCCGCCTGTGATCCACAAACATTTTAAGAGCTTTCAGATGTGACTCTGAGCTTTAATGAACATTATCAGGAGCAGCTCGTCCTTCATGTTTCAGTCATTCTTCAAAGATTACGGCTGAGAGATGTGTTGCTGTTCTTGGTGACATCCAGAAACATCACAGAGGTGTTAATAACTGCAGTTCTTCTGGTGGCCACTAGAGGCTGGCTCCAATCCTCAAAGACCTCCATGTTCAAATGTCTGACTGGCCCATTTCATGAAGCAGGTTAGTCTGTTAGTCTGGAGTCTGTTACCGTGGTAACTGTGAACATCACCTGGTCTGGGGCAAGTTTTACTGTCTCTGACTCCGCCCACTCACAGACACGCTGCTTCACTTCCTCTTTCATCAGGTCTGAGTGAACAGCTGACTTGTTCTTCATCAGGATGATGAGAAAATCTTTTCATTTGTTGTATTTTCAGGGTAATGAAGCTCCGCCCTGTGTGAACAGAAACACCATCCTGCAGCTGTTGAACAGGAAAGTGGGCGGGGCCTCTTTGTTACAGCATCTGTTGCCATGGTGACTGATGGATTCAGGGCTCAAGTCAACTCAGAGACAACAGAACTAATGAGCCGCACTGAAACGGGAAACTCAGAGTTTGTTGGAGCTCGTGGTCGCTCCAGCAGGATCAGCTTCACTAAAGCTTTTTGAAGGCTAAATACAAACACTGCTAAAAATCAATGACAGCCCGGTCACATGACTGCAAACACTTCAGCAGGTCTAATAATGCCTCTGACAGCCTCTGTGGTCTCGTTTGTTAGCAGCTGCCATTTGTAATCTCATCTATGCAAAGCAGGTGCAGATGATGAATTTACTCATTTTAATTTAAGTTTAATGGCTGAGAGAACACAGAGCTGATGTGCCCCTAAAGCCAGATCTGGCCCTCAAGCAAAATATTCCACCCTCTGACATCCAGCAAGCTCTGCTGTTTGCATAAAACATACACATATATAAAACATGCTTCTTCGAAAATAGATAAAAAATGTAAATACAAGCTTCATTTAATCCCCTTTGATCTCAGACATTACATACTTTATATGTTATATTTTATATGTGCTGCCCTCAGATACACAACAACCAGCTTTACGTCAAACTAACTGGAAACATGCAGAGCTCAACATCCACAAAATGTGCTGAAACAATAAACTAAACTTCAATAAGTTTCTTTTTACAGAAACACATCAGCAACTATGAACACCCAGTTTTTTACACGCTCACATGGATTTTACTTGTTATTAAGTAAATTAAACATTGGCAAAAAAAAACAACTACAGACAAAGAGTGAGAGTGGAGCTGAGGTGGGAGAGCAGAATCATTGTTTGAACCAGGCTGTAAACATGTTGATTTCTGCTGGACACGTTTTAACACGTGCAGCTCTCAGACTTGGTGTTGTGTATCTGCAGCATATTACTGGTTCCAAGGTCTGCCTGCAGTCAGAGGATTACAGAATTAAGACTCTGTGGACTGGCTGCATTGAAAAAAGGACGTCATTGTGAGCAGCTTTATAAAAATAAAAAAAGAAACACACAAAAACAATGTGAAGCAGGCAGCTGTGTGTGTGTGTGTTACACGGTGAGGCGTTTTACACAACTCAGTGTTCTGTGTAAAATGTTTTTATTTATGTCGTGAAAAAATGAACATTCAAGCTGTGTTCTAATATATATCATATGATCTGTGTGTGTGTGTGTGTGTTTTGTCTCAGAAATTCATTGAATTCGAGGATGCGCTGGAGGCCGAGAAGAAAGATCTGCAGGTACAGGTGGAGTTTTTGGAGCTGCAGGGAAAACAGCTGGAGCTCAAAACAAAGAACTACGCTGACCAGAGTGAGGACACACACACACACACACACACACAGCATCACATCTATTCAGTCTGCTGCTCGATCCAAATCAATAAATCTGATTTAATAGACACAAACAGCAAAGATCAGAGTGAGGCTGAGGGAGTTAAGGTGGGACAGGAAGTAGATTAAATTAGAAATAAATGATAAATTAAAGCAAAACTATACAGGATTACAGTTAAAGCTACTTTTTCTGTTTTTCTGTTTTTCCACAGTTACCCGGCTGGAGGAGCGAGAATCAGACATGAAGAAGCAGTACAACGCTCTGCACCAGCGCCACACTGAGGTGAGCCGTTCAAACATGGCCGCTCGATCTACAGAAAATGTGCAGGTTTTTTTATTCAGTCTCTCTCTCCTCTGGTCGTGTCTTTGTTGACAGATGATCCAGACTTACGTGGAGCACATAGAGCGTTCCAAGATGCAGCAGGTGGGCAGTAACAGCCAATCAGACGGACCCGGCTGTGGACGAACGTGAGTCGTTTGTTTCCGTCTGTTTTTCACCCATCGTTGTTCCAACGTTTTGTGTCTAAATCACTCACTGCGTCAGAAATGCAGACACTTATTCATTTTTACTGAAGAGAAGAAGAAGAGCGTGTGTGTGAACAGAATCCATGTGTGTGTGTGTGTGTGTGTCATCTCTAATCGCTGTCTGTCTGTCTGTCTGTCCTGCTGGCTTGCTCTCTGTGCTGCTCTTCGCACAGTCAACGCCACACATGGAGGAAAAGGTAAATCCATCCTGACTCCGCCTCCCTCAGCTTCAAACGGGCTGCTGGACTCTAAAGACCTGCCGCTGTCCCTCTTTATGGTTTTGCTGTTTGAAGACTCCTCGTGCAGCTTTTTGCTTTGATATTTTGTAATGAAATGATGGATCCTGCTGAGCCCTCCTCTTCCTCTTCCTCTTCCTCTTCCTGCTGTGTTTGTGTCCATCCTGCTCGCCCATGTTTCGTCCAGTGAACATGAGGATGTGTGTGTGTTTGTTTGCAGGCTGTAGGTGCAGCAACACACAAAGACATGTGGAGTAGTTTGACATTTTGGGAACATTTTTTTTATATTTCCTCGAGTCTCATTAGATCACAACAACTAACAGCTCGTGATGATGTCAGGCAGTGCTCTGATTGGCTGACGTTTGATTGACAGATGCTTCAAAAATCCACATTCTAATGTTGTGTAATAGAACGTCTGAGATCATGTTGCCTAGCAACCAGATGCAAACTTTTTAAAATGAAATTATGGATTTAATCTTTTTTTTGGTAAATTAATAAAGTTATATTTTTTTCTTGGAATTTTTTAAGATTTTTCCATTTTTTTTTAATTGACATATTTTTAATGTTTTTTATCTAAATATTTTTGATATTAAATAAATAAATTTGCCTTTTTAATTAAATATATTTTTGAGTTTTAAATATTTTTTTTCATTTAAATAGTTTTACATTTTCACCCCCAAATTTTGTAATTAAATATATATTCCTTTTTTCATTTCAATATTTTTTTTTATTAGGTATATTTTTTATATATATATTTTCTTTTTTTTCATTTAAATATTTTATCTAAAGTTTTCTTTTTTCTTTCTTTTTAAATGTATCTGTGTTCTCAAAATGTTGAACTCCTTCAAAGCGTTCTGAGCCTTTAAACCCCAAAAACAAACAGAAAACTTGCAGGTTATGTTGTTTTTTTGTTTTATACTGATGCATGTCTGGAGCAGCTGCACAGATAGAATATAATAAATGCGATGCACCTTCTGATCTGAGTCCTCTCTGTCTGTCTTGTGCCAGCAGCAAAGCGGAGCGCCCGCCGTCGTTGAGCCTGTACCCCAGCGGCGAGGGCATGGTACGTGGGGGTCTCGGGGGGGCTAGGATGATGCCCGGGAAAGACATCTGGCAGGTCAGCGAGCTCGGCCAGTCCACCTTCAGCTCCGCCTATCAGGTGGGACAGACAGGCGGCGTCCTGTCCTCCTCCTCTTCCATCGCTGCCTGAGGGGAAGTGGAAGAGGGGAGGGGCCGGCCTTACCGCCGCTAGCCCCGCCCACATGGACCACCGCCTCTCTCCCGCCTGCTTGTGTCACTTTTGAGGAAAAAAAAAAAAAGTCTAAAAACTTTATAAAAATCTGTGTTGACCCAAGCAGACAGCGGCCATGTTTCTGTGTGACATCGTGGAGCTTTCGCTGTGTGTGCTCGTGGTTTAGTTGAAGTGTGTGTTCACAGCTATGCTAACCATTAAAGTTGGTGTTATAAAGAGCTTTAAATGTGAGAAAACAACAGGATGCTTTCTTGTTTGTGGCTCCATTGGACACAGGACGGCGCCTGTGTGCTCTTTAAAACTTTCGTTTTGTTCTTAATATTAAAATAAAATAAAATAATGTGTTCAAACTGGAGCTGCTCACAAGAAAGATGCTAAAAAAAAAGGTTTTATCAATAAAACAGAAAGTTTGACCTCTGACCTTCACGGAGCTGATGTGACCCCTGTCTCTGCTCTCTTTGTGAAGGAGGATGGATCGGAGTCCGACTCGGTGGCCGCCACACCCAGCAGCACGGGCAGCAAATCCAACACGCCCACCTCCTCCGTCCCGTCCGCCACCGTCACCCCCATCAACGAGGGTTTCCTCCCGCCGTCCGACTTTGACGCCATGCGGGCCGGGAACCGCAGGAAAGGGGCCAAACGTCTCAGCCGGAACATGGAGGTGCAGGTTTCTCAGGAGACGAGGAACGTCAGCATCGGTGAGACGATCAGGATCAGGATCGTGGGGGGGGAGGTGGTTAAAATGTGCAGCTGACATGTTTGTTTTTAAAGGGATGGGGAGCAGCGACGAGTGGTCTGAATTTCCAGAGATCATTGACTCCACTCCGGAGCTGGACATGTGTGTGGACCCCCGCGTGTACGGAGGAGGAAACAGGTGATAGAAAAACACAACGTTTACACTCTAACATCAGGCCTGTCCTCCTCACAGTGTGTGTGTGTGTGTGTGTGTGTGTGTGTGTCAGCCCCTCTCAGGGCATCGTCAACGAGGCCTTCGGCATCAACACCGACTCTCTGTACCACGAGATCAAAGACGCCAAATCGGACATCATCGGGGACGTGGACGCAGGCGCCGAGCTGCTTGGTACGGACGTGTCAGAGTGAAGTTTGAAGCAGAGCAGAGTGTGTGTGTGACATGAGGAGGAGGTGGTGCATGTGTGTGTGTGTGTGCAGGATTCGAGCTCCACCTGAGGCTGCATCATTTATTTATTTTTGGCTGCTGCACCTCTGCACACAAACACCAGCAGCTCCTTCATGCACCATGCGGCCGCCATCTTTTTATCAATCTGCATCATTTTATTTGACTTTTTTATGGAATAGATGCAGATTTAATGCAGCACAGAACAGATTTATGAGAATAATGCAGAAATTTACAAGGAGAATATTTATTTTCTCATGAATTTGGGATTTTTTTTAACTTTTCTGTGAAACGTTTTAGTTTTTTCTCATATATTTTCAGTTTTAATGGGAAGCTAAAGTTTAATCTTTACATGTGGCCCCAATAAAATCTACATTTTTTAGATAAATATATATTTGTATCATATTTATCAGTCAGTGCAGTTAGTGTCGTATTTCCATCTTTATTTCTGCTTTAGTTTCTCTTGGTTTTTGTGTATCAGAGAGTCTTCTTGTGCATCTGTTAACCTCTCACACGTTTTTCTGTTTTCCTTCTTTTTGCTTCTGCTGGTGACGCCATAGGCGAGTTCTCAGGTGTGTATCTGTATTGGTTGGTATGTTTCTTTCTTTTTTCTGTCTCCTCTCTGCTCTCCAAACATTATTTATTCACCAACAGCTGGAGATGTTCTTTATTTGATGTAAATATTTAGCGCCTCCTGCTGTCGAGCCGCTCATTGATTCGCTCGTCTGTCTTCCTGGTTTAGAATAACTGTGTGAACGTAAAAATAGATTTGATGAAACTGAACACTGACTGGTGGTCTGAAGGTCAGATCAGAGCTATAAATGCTTATCAGCATCCTCTCTCTTTCCTCCTCTTCCTCATCTCTCCGTCCTCTTCTTCTTCCTCCTCTGCCTCCAGTCCGTGATGATTTCTTCGGTAAGGCGCCTCATGCCTTCGCTCATGTTCACATCTGCTTGTTTTGCTTCCATCTCCCTCTGGTTTCTGCTTTGTGTCTGTTTTTTTATTTAATTTATATTTATAATGATTTTTTTATTATTAATTCAGACAGAAAGTTCAGGATCAGAGTGTTTTTTTAAATTAAAGCTACAGTGTGGATCTTTTGTATCCCCCTTCTGGCAGTGAGGGGAAATACATAGATTTCTGTATGTTATGGCTGATGTCTGTGGCTAAGCTAATAGCTCTTGGCTTGCAGCAGCTCACATTTCATATTTTAGCTAGCTGGTGGCTAACAGATTAGCATTGCTGTGTGTTTTCCTGACTGCGGACAGACACACGTCTCCTCGTCTCGTCCTCTTTGTCTCCACAGCTAGCGGTGTTAGCTAACGTTTCTCCTCACTGCTCACTTGTCCTCCGAGTCCAGATTTAAAGCTCCACACTGTCAAAGACGTTTTAAATAAGACGACATGTCCTCTCTGCTTTTGTTTCTCTGTGTGCTCGGCTTGTGTTTCTTGTTGCTTGCTGCTTCCCTGTTCAGTTTATCAGTTTACATCTGCAATAATTGGGATTTAATTACAAGTTATGATAATGACATAATCAGTTATTTTTGTTTGCTGTCCACACTGTCTCTGTGTTAAGACAAAAACCATCAGATTTTTCCCTGAAACCGTCCCGTGTCCTTCAGCAGACACACACACTGTGTTGGTCTGAATGTGTTACCGCAGAGACACTGAGAAAATGCACTTTGTCCATCTGTTGGCTGATGAATGGACACTGATGGAGACTGTGACTGTTTCAGGGATGGGGAAGGAGGTGGAGAACCTGCTGACGGAGAACAAACAGCTTCTAGAGACCAAGTAAGATCAATGTGTTCACGCTCAGACAGTATGATGCACTCAGAGGTTTAACCCTTCGCTCTCCCTTTGACAGAAACGCTCTCAACATTGTTAAAAACGACCTCATTGCCAAAGTGGACGAGCTGTCGGGGGAGAAGGAGGTGCTGAGGGAGGAGCTGGAGGCGGTGAGGCAGTCCAAGAACAAGGTGGACACCCGGGTCAAGGAGCTGGAGGAAGAACTGAGGAGGTGATGGGGGGGAAAAAAACCTGAGTGACCCTCAGTGTGTTTTAACTCATTGATCCTGACAACAAACACACAGGAAGTAACACGATCCTCTGCATAAAAACCAAACGTCTCACTGTGTCACAGCAGCTTTTCTACAGAGCAATGACACAAAGATGGAGGAACTTTTAAAGGGACAGTGACGACTTTTCGCAGAAGTAAAATCACATTTAAGACTACAAACATGGGCCCCATTTTATGAATTTTATTCTCATAAATAGATTATTTTAGATAGATAGATAGATTATTTATTATTTTTCTAAAATGTACAAATTTAATGACAGAAAATATAAAAAATTTTAAATTTGTCAGGTTTTGAAAAGTTTGAATTTTGTTACAAAAATATGTTTTATCCAAATGTAATTTTTCTTCAGTCGTATTTACCACCCTTAAGTTATTTTTTCATATTATTTCCATTAATTAACTTTTGTTTTGAAAATTCCTCAAATTTCTTTTCAAAACTTTCAAAAACACTGTGTGAGGAAGAGGAGTGTGTGTGTCTCTGTCTCTGTCTGCACCGTCCACACACACACACACACACACACACACACACTTCAGATCAGTCTGACCTGTGTGTCTCTGCTGCAGGTTACGAGCCGAAGCTCTCGGTGCGTCTCGGGACTCAAAGGATGAAGGAGGCGATGACGTGAGTATCACCACACAAACTGAACGCTCCACATGTTTGTTACCAACACGGCGCTGTGTCTGCACAGTTTTCATCACCCATGGAGGGTGGAGACATGACGATGGCCCAGCGGCGGCGCTTCACTCGGGTGGAGATGGCCCGCGTGCTGATGGAGAGGAACCAGTACAAAGAGCGGCTGATGGAGCTGCAGGAGGCGGTGCGGTGGACGGAGATGATCCGGTACTGATTTTTATTTTGTGTGTATTTTTGTTTTTCATAACATCTTTATTAAACATGTTGTCCGTCCTCTCAGAGCGTCCCGGGAGAGTCCCCCCATCCAGGAGAAGAAGAAGTCCACCATCTGGCAGTTGTAAGCGTCTGCCTCCTTCACTTTCTTTAACATTTCATCAGAGTTCTGTTTAGTTAAACACACTCCTCTTCCTCCTCTTCCTCCTTCGTCCAGCTTCGCTCGTCTCTTCAGCTCATCGTCCAGCCCGCCGCCCGTCAAACGGCCGTACTACAGCGTCAACATCCACTACAAGTCTCCAGCTTTGTCTCAGAGACGCAGCCACACCATGTGTCAGATCTCCACCTCCAACCGCACGCTGGAGTTCTTCCCTGAAGAGTGAGCGGCTGCACTTTAATGTCTTCACGCTGCTTTGCAGGCTTGTAACAGCTGGAGGGTAGAAAGCTTCAGAGGGCTTTTAGATCAGTGTGTACTTTAGGTATCAGTCGAAACTTTCTGCTGTTAGTCAGGCTGTAGTTTGAACATCAAGCTTAAATCCACAGCTTTGCTTCCTGTTGCTGCTCTCACTGCTGGCTGGCCTGGCTGCTAACGCTTCGCACTCTCTCTCTCTCTCTCTCTCTCTCTCTCTCTTTTCCCTCCTGTTGCTTTCAGACTGGCCAGTAACGGTGTTGCGTCTCTCCTCAGTGACTCGGCGATGTTGGCACGCCGAGAGCAGCGGCGTGAGCAGTACAGGCAGGTCCGCGAGCACATGCGCCGTGACGACGGCATCATGCAGGCCTGCGGCTGGAGCGTGCCGTCTCGCTTCAAACAGGTAGGAGCGCCTCCGGGCCTCCAAAACAACGGCGAGGTTCAGGAGCGCTTTGGGCTCCGATTGGTCAGATTCTGAGCATGTGCAGTGAGGTTCAGTGAGAATAAGCACACAAAAATGAAATAATAAAACCACCTCAAAAAGGCCAAAATTTCTGAGCTTATATATCATTGATTACTCATCCAAGGTCCTCAGCTGGATTTTTACACATTTTGATGCTATTAAATGAATTAATTTTAACTTGAAAATGAGACACTTTTCAACTTTCTCACTTGTGTGATGGACACACATACCTCATCATGCTAGCTAGCATTAGCTGGATAACAGCCCTTGATTAATCCAAACTCTCTGAGCTGATCTGGATGCTAAATTTATTTAGCGTGTCAGTTGTAAATTGTCATTAGCTAACATTTTGAAGAAGCTAACATCAGTGTAGCTAAGCTAAGCTAATAGGCTAACACCTTTTTGTATCTTTTTACACAGTGATCAGAAATGCATTTATTTGGGACTTTTTTCAGCTGTGGAGGGATACACACTTATTGTCTGTATGTAGCATTGGACCGCTAACACACAAAGGAATTAAAAACGTAGCTTAGCTCACTGTCAGACTGATCGTTTGAAGGCTGGTTGGAGGTCAAAGGTCAGGGTTGTGTTGATAGGCAGGTGGCTCTAACTCTGGTCTCCCACAGACTGGTGGTCAGACGGACAGCGCTCAGGACAGCCCGCTGAAGAGACAACAGGCAAGTGAGACCGACAGAGTGCCCGCATGCTTCCCCCCCCCCACACCGCCCCCCCGCCCCGCCAAACAGAACCTCTGACAGACGATTAGCAAAAAGACAGAATCTTCTGTGGAGATGCATGAATACTTAAAGGACGTGTTTTCATTTGTAGGCATGATGATACACCGTCCTCTGCAGCCTTTTAACCTTTAACCTCTGTCTGTCTCAACCTGCCCGATGCTGATGTCATCTCTGAACTCGTGTCTTTTCAAAAACACTTCCTTCCTCTCATGAATCACATGTTCTGTGAGCTGACAGGAAGTGGACAGAAAAAGTGGACTTTTCCTTTAAAGCCCGTTTTGTTTGTGGAGGAAGTGATCAATAACTGACCTCATCACCTCTGATTCTTTAGACCACCAACGAGAAAGAGGACAACCGCATGAAGAACGTCCCTGTCCCGGTGTACTGTCGCCCCCTGGTGGAGAAAGACCCCAACAGGAAGGTGAGGCGTTTGAGGCAGTAAGTCCTGCTTTGATTTGTATCAAGTTTTTTTTTTTTTTTTTTTTAATAACATGTTTGGATGTTTGTAGTTGTGGTGTGCAGCCGGAGTCGACCTGACCGGTTGGAGGGTCGGCAGCCAGGAGACGGGCCTGACCAAAGCGCTGCCAGGGAGCGGCGACCCGCTGCACGCCGAGGAGGACGGAGCAGAGAAGAAGAACAGCCACACGTCCCCCGAGAAGAAGAAGGTAAAACATGACGGCACACAGTGACGTCAGCTGTAAGCAGACGGTTGCTTCATCGCTGTCTCCTGCTGCTCCCCTCAGTCCAAGGAGCTCCAGGAAACGGACACCATGAGCAGCCGGGTCTGGATCCTCACCAGCACCCACTCTGCCAGCAAGGTGGTCATCATCGACGCCAACCAGCCGGGCTCGCTGGTCGACCAGTTCAACGTCTGCAACGCACACGTCCTCTGCATCTCCAGCGTGCCCGGTGAGGCGGACACCGCGGCTGTTTGTGTGGCTTTGTTGGTGATGACGTGACGGTTTGACGAGTGTGTGTGTGTGTGTGTGTGTGTGTGTGTGTGCAGCTGCCAGTGAGAGCGATTATCCAGCAGGAGAGATTGTTTTGGATCCTGGTGATGGTGGAGCCGGAGCAGGTGGAGGTGGAGCAGGAGGAGGAGGAGCTGGTGACGACACCGGCGGGGTGGAGGGCATGTTGGCGGGCATCACGCTCGTCGGCTGCGCCACCAACTGCAGCGTCGCCCGTAGCAACTGCTCGTCACGAACAGACACTCCCATCATAGACAAAGGACAAGGTGAGGACGTCACAGCCTGGTTTTCACACATGGCTGCTACTCCGTTTGTTAACCTCACCGTGTTCCGCTTCAGCTCCGACCGCTCCGCCCATAAACGGCAAGATCCACCCGGCGCAGTCAGCAGAGGAGGCCACGGAGGCCACGGAGGTCCCCGAGTCCACGGCGAGCCAGACAGAAATGGGATCCGGACCTCCGGGACCGTTCATGGAGCACGTCTTCACGGATCCTCAGCCGCGAGCTGCAGACGCCTCCGACAGGTGGGCGGTCACACTCTGACAGGTTTATTACAAAGTTTGAAGTGTGTGTGAAGTGTGTGTCTGTGTTCCTCACAGGAACTCAGGCCAGTCCAAAGAGGACATGTCTCATCCTACAGAGTCAGAGGACGGAGGCGAGGACGCCAAAAACTACACCAGCGTGGCTCCGACCATGTGGCTGGGAGCTCAGAACGGCTGGTGAGTCCGACACGCCTCCTGCTGAAGCCTCGCCGTCAGCATCAATCTGACGTCTCCTGTTTTTGTCCGTCTCCAGGCTTTACGTCCACTCAGCTGTTGGAAACTGGAAGAAATGTCTCCACTCCATCAAACTCAAAGACTCAGTGCTCAGCCTGGTGTAAGAAAAAAAAACAAACATGTTTCATCATCAGAAAGTCTTATGATCTCCTCCAACAGTCTGCGCTCTCTGGTTTCAGGCACGTTAAAGGTCGAGTGCTGGTCGCCCTCGCTGACGGGACGCTCGCCATATTCCACCGATCAGAAGGTTTGTACACACCGTTCATCAGCTTCTAATCTGACAGACAGTGTTTTCATCACAGCTTGTGTGTGTGTGTGTGTTGACAGACGGTCAGTGGGATCTGTCCAACTACCACCTCATGGACCTCGGCCGACCTCATCACTCCATCCGCTGCATGGCCGTCGTCCACGATAAAGTGTGGTGCGGCTACAAGAACAAGATCCACGTCATTCAGCCCAAAAGCATGCAGATAGAGGTGAT
>JAVQJX010095402.1:0-25594 GCA_036025115.1 Ambassis agassizii | reverse complement strand
CTTTAGATTTCTTACATATTGTACCTTTAAGTGTGTGGCTTTAGACTATATATTTTGAGTCTATCCATCCATCTATCATGTGTACTGCATAATCAGGATTGTGATGCTGGCCCTTTCATCTCACTAATGTTGCCTACCTGTCTCAAAACAGCATGCAAATTGAAACAAAAAAACAGTCAGTGATGACAGGTATACATGTCTTGGATTACTGATACCAACATTTCTGTGGCAATATTTTGTCTTTAATGGCATTTTCAAAAGAAGTGTAGTAAACGGGGGGGAAAAGTCTCTGTATATGTTAATTTGGTTTTGCAATACACTGAAATAGCAGTTGCAGTGTATTGCAATAGACCACAGCAATGACTTCCAAGGGTTTAGTATATCCAGACAATAAATACTGCACATTAGAAATTTGGTTTCTTAAGGGTGGATCATATTATAACAGACAAATCAAGCACGGGTAAGAGGGAAACGCTGTCTCAGAACATTTACCAAAAAAAGTGGGCAATCCAGATGAGTGTTGATGTAATTACAGTGAACAGGTTGTTCCACGCTGCTATTGAAAGCTGTGAGGAAATTCAAAATGACATTTTTATTTAAACTTTAAATTAATCACCAAACCGCACAAGCCTTTTTTTTTTTTTTTTTTTTTAAAATGCAGCAGATATTTTGACTCATCATATTAGGCAGAGCACAGGTGTAATTACTAGCATTAATGACACCTCCGTTCCATTAAAACAGTTTGTCACATCAGGCTGAAAACCGCGAACCATTTCCCAGCAGACATTTAGACTTAATGTCACCAAGCTGACCTTAATACGAATGTTCCCAGAATGACAAGTTGAGATGTGTGGCCTGTGAAAAAGGATATGAAAGAGGTCTTGCTCCCTCTTAAGATCTCACTTCCTGATCTACTTTTTAGTATAAATGACGGGTGGCCAAATTATTATTATTTTTTTTCTGAAGCTAATGTCTTGAGTCAGACTTATTAAGTTAATGTATCTGCATAACATTATCTTGTTTACCTAGGCAGAGTGGCCTCCGAAGGAAAAGTGTGTGAAATAAATGAATTCGACATGTGAGTAGTGTGCCAGTGTCAGTTCACATGCAACAACATATGTGCACATTTTCACGAGTCCACCTACTCGTCTGAGTATGGTGAAGTTGGTATAATTCCTCAAGTCTAACAAGGCACATCTGTAGCACATGAGTTTTGACCCTGACACAGCTGACTGCTTCATGACAATAGAAAATAAGTTCTGTATTGAAACGACACGGTGCATCAACGCACATCCATTTCCAGTAATGTTCTCCAGTCCAAGCCAATGTTATGTTAATCACATTAGCCTTATACCCATCTCATTATACTTTCATGGTCAGTGTAGCATTTCATTACTGAGGGCGCCTGGGAATTACAGAGCCAGAGATAGTGTTATGTGTTTGTCTATTCGGTTAGAGAAGAAATTGCCTGCGTCACACCCTTGAGTGCTTTAATGCACAAGGTGACAGCCATGTTAATAATGTATGCCGTGTTTCTTCATATTGAGAGGTGATTATTAGCAAGACTATAATGGCTTATTCCTATGTTCATGCTGCACATGGAGGCAAAAATGATGGATTCAGAAGTTCCACTCCTGAGAAGGATCAGGCAGGAGCTGTGTCTCTTGGCGGCTGCGAGCTGACTGAGGGCTGTAATAGCGAGCGATCTGGGTGGGGGCAGCCATAGTGAATAGTCCCTTGTGGGACAAACACCTGCAGAGCTCGGCCTCCTGCTCCTGAGATGATTAACATGCACCTCCAACCTCCCCCGGCCTTCCCACCTCCTAGTCCCTCGGCCACCCATCCTGGCACTGCTCTCCGTTCACTTGGCACCTGTTCTACGCCGCCCATCCTGCAACGGCTATAACTCATGTCTTTGTCTGGGCTGAGTCAACACGGTGCGACTGCAGAGTCGTGTGAGGATCGTATCGATTACCTCTGTCAGAAGGTTACATTCAGAGGCTTTGTTTGTTAAGTTGGCTAGGTTGTGCCATGCAGAAGCATGGATTTTTTTTTAATATCTAAAGTTTGATTGCTCTGCAGAAATGTAATTATATGCTGATTGGATGGCAAAAGTGAAGTAATGGGCACAATGTCAAGTTATAATGGGACTCTTCAATGTGCCACCTGCAGTTTGTGTCATTACAGCTGCACTATAGGCAAGAATGAGATACAGATAGATAAGCTGGGCTTTCTGTCATTTTAACCCAGGCTTATTGCATGCTAATCATTTTGTTGTCTTCTTTGCACAGAAAGCACAAATACTCATTTTCCTGTTGAGTGGGTCTGGGTGCAGCTGGGAGATTTGCTGTTATTCCATGTTTATCAAGTATGAAGCTTGATACAGTCTCAGATAATGTACAGTGTCATTCTATATTGCCTTATATGTATTATTAGATTACTGTTAAATGAGTGGGGAAGAGTGAACACCACTCTCCACTAAAAGTCAAAACATGCATATAATTGGCCAATACGAACCCCTCTTCTAATATACAAGTGCGTAAAATGCTTCCTTATCCCCCCCCTTTATGCCACCATTTTCATGTCATTCTCTGCCGTTTTGTTTTCCCTGTGGTGTCCTTAAACAGCAGGGTCAGTGCAGGAAAGCTCTCCGCTCCCACACACGGTGACATTTATGTCAAAATTGGTTTTTAAATCTGATTTCCTTGGCCGTCATCTCCCTACCCAATTGTTGGGAGCTCAGGTCGGCGTGTTATTAGAATATCAACCTGCCTGCGCCGTAACATGCTGACTCGCTGATAATCCACTCCCCTTTCTTATGCCGTCCCCGTGTCATAGGCTCTGCATTAACATTGAGAGCTGATTGAATTCTCCTCTCCTGAATATGAGTAAAACACCCCCCCCCCGCCCCCCCCCCCGCTCTACCACTCTCTCAGTGGATTGAAGCGCCTGTACATTTCCGCAAATCACACACACCAAATAGTCTGAGTGTGGTGTCTTTCCACTGGCGCTGACCAAACCACGTCTGTCTGTCCATCCATAAACTCTACACTCCTCCCACTCCCCTCCCCTCTCCGCAGCTCCATCCACTCTCAGACTTGGGTCTCTGTGCCACAGGAGGATTAACCCCACCCCTCCGCATTCTGGCCTGCCTTGATTATGTCCAGGGATAAGAGCTGCTTAATTGTAATCACTGGTGCTGTCCTGAGCAGCGTAAAAACCAACACAGGAGCACGGATCAGCCCACACCAAACAGAACGGCAGTATCCCTGCTCATAAATGTCAGCGTGACCGAATTTGACAGTCTCTTTTCAAAGCACATAATGTTTTCATTGTCCGATGCCAGTTAGCAGGAAACTCCTTGACACGTGTAAATGAATTCATCAAGTGCTTTATGCTTTTAATTACAGATGCGGAGCTGTGAGGTGTAAAAGAAAAAGAACAATGCAGCATGCGTCTGTCCACTTATGCAAAAACATGCCGTAGTGTTTCTGCTTTCTATGACAGCAGAGTTACATGATGTTGTACACATATTCTAACTCACTCAAATCACGCAGAATGACAGGAATCTGCTGCTATACTGGCGCCTGCATTGGTCGTCATGTGGGTGATGAAAGTCTCAAAGTTATTAGCCTTCTGTGGTCTATGTTCCCTGTAACTTTTGTCTCTAGTTAATGTTTGCACTGAAGCTTGAAAGTGTGAAATGAAGTTGGCACATGTTTGTAGATGTTTGGAGAGGGATAAGTCACCTGAACAGTATCTGTAATTTGTTTTCTCTTGTAGGCAATTGCTTCACATAATAAGAGAATTTGATGTGATAGTAGTGTCAACTTTCTGGGGTCGGCATGGCCCGTGTTATTGCTTTAATGTGGGTGGTATGTCCACATTGGGTTTTTTTCTTCTTTGACAGTTTTTGGAATCTATACAATATCCTAAGAATTGAGTTTTTATTCATTTATTTTAGCACCGACTTCAAGATGCAGTGTGGGAAAGGTCTGTCCTCTTGAACTTTGTGCTAAGTGAAGGCCCGGTCCTCTGGAGAGTACAGCTCTGTGTCTATTCCACAGGAATGCCAAAAAACTGTCCAATATAGATGTTATCTGAGTATCGGACTGTTGCAGAAGGCAGTCTAGCAGAACAGGTAGGCCATCTGGCATATTAGTCATGTCAGTACTGAGGTCAGGTCTCAGGTGACCTGCCTTAGTGCACTACACCATCAGAGCCAATTACTAGCCTCTTAGAATCCCCCCTCAAATGCACTTTGTCCTATATTCTCTTTAACTGTTTGGATGAGGTATCAGAAGATTGAAGATGGTGATTTTGTATCCCTCCTTTTGGACATGATGAATATATTATGTTTGGAGCGATGGATCGTATGGGCCGAAAAAGCACTGTTTTGATATTGAAAGCCAGAAGAGTACCCATATAGATTCAGCACTTGCATGTGTTTATATCCACATGGACACAGCAATTGCTTGTCAACTGCATTCATATAGAAGTGCAATTCTAAAATAATGTGGTTACCAAGCGACAACCAAGCTTTCGGGGAAGATCTGATAGAACATGCTGCCCTCTGAAGACGGTCATTCATCGTCATTTAAAAAAAAACGTACTGGCCCACCACCCACTAATGGCACAGGATTTGATATAATCTACTAACGAAGACGCAGAATGTTCCAGGAACAGTTTTAGCCTGAAGAGCGAGTGAGAGGGGTCCTTATGGGTATAAATGTATGCAGATATGCGAGAACCTCATTAGAGATTTAGATCCTTAAGTTCTCCTCTGACTGCATTGATGTTTTCTCTCCTGCTGCGCTGAACTAAACTATTTAGTTTTCCTGAGCATTCACAGGAGGTGAAATTGAGTTTTGAAAGGTAAGAAAGAATACATTAATCAATTTAGGGGATTTAAGTGAAAACATCATAGCACAAATAGTAATTACAGTTCTAACAAAGTAATGAGATCAAACTGGCAGGATGTCCTTTTGAAATCATGCTTTACTTATAATGAGCTTTAAGGACACAACTTCATGATTTGAAATGTATTCTAATGCTATAATGTGCCGATGTTTTCCATAAGCGCGCCTCCTCTCTTTACATTCAGCGATGGTTAGTGTGCGGTAAAAGAATCCACACTCTCGGTATCCATTTCCATTTCCAGTTTGTTACTGCGTCCAGGCAGCAGCGTGACAGCTAATTTATGCAGGGTTCATGTGAGATGGCCTCATGAAGAGGCTGTCAAATAAAGACAGGAAAATGTTTTTCTCCCCTACTTAAGAGCTGGCAGCCAATATAAAGGGACACTGTCAGAACATGAATGTGGCGCAGGAGATGCCAGAGTATTCATCAATGCCAGGCTTTATGTGTGGGAGGGTTTTTGATGTGCAGGGCTCGCGCTGCAGCGGTCTTCTGTGGACTGTGAAAGCCAGGAGCTTTGCCCAGCTGGGACTGAGCGATGCTGGATGCAAGCCGTCTTTCCTGCTCCTACAGCGGGATATTCTTCTTGGACTAGCAGAGGGATGAAAAAAGAAAGTTACACACCATGATGAGGGACTTTGGTGATTGAGAGAGACTCAGTCTGGGTTTGTGACAGCTTAATTAGGAACCGCTCTTAAGTGCCTTTTTGGGTGCTGGCTCATTAATAAAGCATGTTTTTCCTTCTTCTCATCTGCCTCTTGTATTTGAACAAGATGTCCCTTTTGTGGCGCTCTGTGTACCGTGGAGCAACACTGCAAATAAGGCTGCTACCAAATGCGATTCTGATGAAATCAATTCTGGCTGCTGCAGAGCTTTGCAGCATAGAGGGCAGTGCTGCAGTGTGCACGAAGCTCATTTAGCTTTGGAAACCGATGCAGACACAAAGTAATTCATATAAGACTAAGACCAGAATCCATATAGTAGGCTCAGTTTGAAAATAATTTGTGGTTGCCATGGCATCTGTGCTATCACCACCACATTCGCGTGACACAGTTATCCCCCTATGCAAAACTACCAATCAAACAGGCCCACTCCTGCTATGCGAGTCTGTTCGTCTCCAAGTGTGCGCCTCATGCTACCTCTGCTCTTCAAGGTGTTTTCACTGAAGTGATCCTGTGGCACCACAGAGCATCACGGAAGCCCACAGGCACAAAATGAAGTGGTTCGATCTGCATGAGCCAAACACGCATCTCCACCGTGTCTGTGTGGAAACCAGAGCCTCAGCGATAGAGCTGCTCCTTCAGAAAGCCTCTTCTACCATTTCATTTCTCTTTGATATCGCTGCAGCCTTGCGGGTGGCTGCTGCTGCTGGATGGGTGATGGGAGCTCATTCTGCGTCTCTAAGCCAGTTCTAAAGACCCAACGCCTCAACTGCTGGAGGCCTACAGGGAAGAGGGAGAGGGGTGCGGGAGAGAAGGGGGGGGCAGAGAAAACTAGTATAGAGAGACGACTTGGAATGATTTAATCATTGAGAATATTCATTGGGGATGGAAGTGGAAGACCTGGTGCTGGGAGAATGTCAGCAGTCTCGGTAGAGATGTCGCTGTGTCTCCCTCTACCACAGTTAAATGCAGGGGGCGTGATGCATGGTACACATTGATGTGGTGGCTTGACTCTTTTTTTGTGTGTGTGATCCAGGCATTAAATGCTCTCTACTGGTATTACCTGTCATTAATTATTTAAGTTCAGTAGGAGAAGAAGGGTTCAGTTCCTAATTAGGTCACCAGAGTCATCTATCTACATTCAGTCTGTAAATATAAAAGCATATCAAGACACATCAAGGATATTCTAAGGAGGACATTATTTATTTATTATGTTCTTTCTCAAATATCAAATTGTTTTTAAAGATTTTGCAGGAAGAACCTAAATAGGATTACTGATACCATCCTCATTAATCCCAAGAGTCACTCATAGTTGCCACTTACCTATTTATTTGATGCATTGTCGAATTATTGATTGGATTCAGTAAAACGGTGTCTTGTAAAATCACTGTTCTGAATTTCTTTTGGACTGTATGAAATAAATCCAAGCTTATGAAATGCATTCTGCAGCAATGAATGACACATCCTCTATATGCTGATACCAAAACAGTATGTCACCCTTTGACAAACACCCACCAACACCCCCCCATCTTCATCACTGAATCGCTTCAAACAGACGCTCCGCACCGTGAATGACAGTACAGTGAGTAAAGAAATGAGCAGAGGCAGGCTCTGCTGGGAGGAGGTGGAGGCGGAGGGACGAGGGGGGGGGGGGGGATGGATAGATGCAGGGGCTGATGGGATTGAATGGTAACTGATCTTTTGGCATTGTTGGAATGGCAGAGGACGAAGTCATCTTCCACAGGGACCCAGTTAGCCCAAAGCATTCGTCACGGTGAGTGATGTAATGGGCTTTGTTAAAGGATTGTGAGTGTGTGGATTTATTTGTGAATGTGCTGTGCCATACTGTGTGACATATGCTTCTCCTCGAGACTAGAAGATCACAGGACTGCGTGTGCTGTCTCTGCCTGTCTTAGAAAATAAAGTCAGAGCATTCCTGCTCTCCCTCTCAGTTATTTTTACACTGCACATCACATGATGGAACAAGTGTTTTATCTCAATATCTGATTTTAACGAAGTAAGTAAAATCTGTTCTGACCTGACACCTAAAGCAGACAATTACAGATTCAGATGATAAGCTGTGTATAACCTTGGCCTTCATAACCTGTAGAGATTACGCCTTACAGTGAGGATGCTGGCTCATATTCTCTGGCTTTAATTAATCTCCTACTGTGTGTATTCTAAGAGGATCTATGATGTTAGGAACCCACACAATTTGTACACTTCATGACAACAAGAATATACAGTTACACATGATTTCACAAAGCAGGCGTGAGACACAAAAGTGGCACACAATAACCCCACTTTAGCCACATTTTTCATTACGTCTCGGCACACAATTATAACACACCCTAACGGAACAAAAGTGTTTCCTTCAGGAATTACTTGAGGTTCGCTTTTCAAATAAGCTGTCATAAAATGAATTAACCACCCTTTGAGACTCCAGTAGGAACTGATAATTAATAAAAGGTGTTATTTCTTTGTAGTGAGTAAAAAAAACAGTCATGTAGTCAATCCATCAAACTGCTTTCCAATAATCTCAGTTGTACATGTGGAGTTATTTTATTGACATTGTGTAATCCATAGTATTTATTTCAAGTCAAGGCTCTTGTTGGCTGTAATTTAAAGGCGCCATAAGTAAGAATGTGGTCAAAGACGGTTATACTTTCAAATTCAAAATACTGCAGCAAGTCGTATCCGTCTCCTCCCCCTCCCCTCTAGGCTCGAGTTTCCAGAGCAGTTGGAGTATCCTCCGTCAGCAACGAGCGAGGAGAAACGAATCCTACGCTGTAAATCCATAATTTGTTTGCTAATCATTTATTTATTGCAATTACAGAGAGACCTACTAAACAAACTCTCTAGTCGATACTGAACAACACGGTGGTTGTGGCATAGCGCTCCCGAAATGACACTAAGCTAAACTAAATAATGCAATGGCCTTTAATAAATTCCTGTTTATTTCCATTTATTTCAGCCTGATAAAGATGCTGCCTATTCTTTGTCTAGTGACGCTAATGGTGAGGCAATTGAGCGGCTCAGACAGAGGAAGAGACCTGCACCAGGGAGAGGATTGACAGGGGGAGATAATGCAGCGAGGACAGGTATTCCAGGTAGTAAGCAGAAGGGAAGAAGAGGAAGAGAGTGGGCAGCGCCTGGTCCAGGGGCCAGAGGACAGAGAGGTGGAAGAGGACAAGAGGTACCTCCAGCCCCAGTGGGGAGAGGACAGACAGCTGGAAGAGAAGGAGAAAGTGCACCAAAGTTAGCCAAGCGTAACTTGCCTGTCTAGGAGAAGAGCAGCCACGTCTGCATCCGTTTTCAAATTCCTCTCAACTTTTTGCTCTCCACCATTCAGGTTCATCTCCTATATAGACCTGTGCTCTACCTCCAGCATTTTTGTGATTTGTAGCGAGGTCTTTTAGGTGTCGTTGCCTCCACCATCGTAGCTCAGCTGTAAACTGTCAACCTGCAGCTGAGATTCTACTGACTGCAATGATCTGTAGATGGTGGTGGGCGGAGCCTCATGACAAAACATGATTTCAAAACATCAGCATGATTTGCGGTCTGCACAAGATTTTTTTAATGTGAATATTTTGTCTGTACTGCTGTTGTTGGTGAGTTCAGTATGTTATATGAACATTATTCCAGAGACATATAAGGGGAATTTTACAGCCAGTTGCTTACATATACCTTTAAAACTAAATATCAAAAGAATGAATGACCTTTTTTTCTGAAATACTTTCATCACTTTCTTAATGGACTTATCTTAAGAGATCCTCATTCATGACCTTTTAAAAAATTCTCCAAGTGATGAGATTAAAATAAAGGAGAGAATCGTGATTTCCCTGTGACTGCACCAGTCAGGGACCACATTAATTTAAGCTCTACAGCCCTCAGTGTAATAAGCCATCCCCGTATGCTGGGACCTTACCCACTTCTTGCACAAACATACACTTCAGCCCATTACTTTTAACCCCCCCAGATGTTCCTCGACTGCACTGTTTAACATGCAGAAAGAATCTGAAAATAATTAAACTCGGTGACAAGTGATGCGACCCCAATTACCTGATTCTAGTTGCGGTGGAAGGGCGGACAAGAGTGCTGCAATCCACAGTGAGGCTGGGGCACTGCAAATGTCAGGGATCACAGCAGGTTTTCCCTCATCCGGGTCACACAATGGACACAAGGTGTTCCATCAGAATATAGAAGAATACTCAGTTCGGTTTGTGTGTGCATTATTGCCCCATAGGTGTAATACAAGATGGTGTAGATTACATTAATTCTCTGAAATTACAGTGCAGTCAAATGTTTATACACATTTCTAAAGGCAGTAATCCTTCAGATTTGTGTGTGTGAAATGTTTCAGGCAAGAATAGTTAGAGCTTAAATGGACTCACAATAATCTGCTGTCTCAATATAATGGTGTATGTTAATGTGTCTATACTACACTGCCCACAAATAAGCAACACTAGTTGCACCAAGAGGATTTAGAATGTTATTGCAGCGCTGCAAATCACCCGAATGGCTGCAGGCAGCACATATCTGAGTGCAGTTTGACACCAATTCCAAATGCCATGCCATCTTCTTGCATGTGTCTCTCCCTTTTTGTAACTACTCCCGCTGGGTGTGCAATCTGCATACAGCTGTTCAGGACAGCATATGAATATTCTGAGCAGAGACACACACACACACACACACACACACACACACACACACCCCTCCTTCCTTATTTTCCCTTCAAAAAAAAAAAAAAATCTTGTTAATCGTAGCATTTGCTAAAAGACACCAAGCCAGTTGTCAGAGAGAGCTCACTGTGTAAGGAGATGGCCCACATTGCTCATGTCGTGCCTCCACCCATTCCTCTGCCTGAATGATTGACAGGCCTTCAACACAGTAACAGCCAGGCATTTACCATGTACCATATCTCTGATGAAAAATCCCCCCCCCCCTCCAATCCCTCTCCATCTCCTCCTCCTCCTTCTTGTCCCATCCTAATCTGCTCTAAAGGGTCTCAGCCTTCGGTGTCTTAAACCCCTCTGTCTCCGACAGCTGCTGAGGAGAGGGAGGTATGGAGAGATTAAATGAATCTTTGCACCCCCCCATCCCTAAAGGACCTAAAGAAATCCCACATGCCTCTTTGCCTCTACATCCTGGTAGTGTCTTTGATCTGGCGTGTTTTCCAATTCAGTCCAATCCCACTGGGTACAAGGGGGTCCCTACACATGCCACCCTACAGTACATACAGGACTCTTTAGATGCCATGGAGCGCAGATAAAAGGCTCAGTTGGTGTCACTCTGGTAGCTGGTGCTGGTTGGCTTCTAGCGTGTGCTCCAGGTGCAAGTACGGTTTTGTCAAACTTTTACTCATGGCCGCCAAACCATTGGTGATTCCCTTCACTTTATGTTTCATACAGGGTCTAATGCTGTCTTTAGATAAAGGAGAAGGGATGTAATGAGTGAAGTCCACTGTAGATCCAAACCTCTTGGGTATGCCTGTCACCTCATATTAGCCATTTATAATTAATAGCCTGTGATGGCCCTGGATTTTGTACGGCCAAATAAATGAGTGTGGATGCCCTGTGATTCACCTCTCAGTACAGGGGAAACCCACAGACCTGTTAACAGGATAGAGACGGTGGCGCCCCCAACCCCCCTTTCTCTTTCATCCAAGTCTCTTTTTTTGAATGTATGTCAGCTGAAAACCCAGAATTTTCCATGTGCACATTAAGCAGAAATGTAGTACTATGTTACTCTTCTGTGTGGTACATATGGGTTGTCTCATGTGTCACATGTGTTTAGCCAGGTGATGCAGTCTGTTTTTATGCAGAGCGAAGCCTCCATGAAAGCAATGCATGTGAAAAAATCTGCTGGCTGCTGTAACCCTGGTAACGTTCAGAGGGAATTTGGAGGATGGGTGATAGATTATTCTCAGTGAGCATCCACTAGGCTAATACAGTGTGTCTCTCAAGTGTGTGTAATTTCCACATTTGGTCCCTGAGCAAGCCTCCTGTGGCTTTTAATTTCAGTTTTGCCACTATATGGCGATACAAGATAGTGAAGCAAGATGATGATGATGTCAGTTTGTCCCAGTATGGTTAATGTTTTTTTTTTCTCCTGACTGAGCTTTCATTTCCACACACTAGTGAAATGTCATATATTGGGATGTTCATTCATACTGTAGAGGCTTCAGCAGAGGACTGTGTGGTGGTCAGTATTAGAGTACCTCACCAGGATCTTGGGAATTCCTTGTTCTTAGGATTACAGGGAGGAAAGGCTTCCATTCATCCGTCTGCACTCTCCTTCACTCTATATCCTGGGAGTCAGCAGGTCATACTAACTCCTGACCCTAGAGGGGCTTTCCATTTTCTGCATGGTCTTCCCAAGTCTTCCCACAGAGCCCCATTCTCCCGTGCCATCACAGCCATCATTACACTGAGTGCAAAAATACATTATCTCGTACGAGGAACCACTAAGCTGACGTCCATCTGTTGCTAGAAAGGGATTAATTAAATGATTCTGCCTGGCCTATTACCTTGTTATACCTTTTGTCATCTGTTTGGTGAGGATACTGAAATTTCAGCTCATAATACATTTTTATGAGTGAAAAATGTAGGTTGCATTCAGTCCACTTAACTTGCACTTCTAGATGTGGAGAGATCCATCTAAGAGGCAGCCATTTATTATAATTTGCCATTATGACAAAGACCTTATGGAAGTCAGTAATAGTCCTGTTTTCATATTTGAGCACATTACATGCTCCTTGTTGTTCCAGTGTGCTCGGTGCTCCCTTCCATCGCACTGTGAAGACTATAATCAGTCATCATTATGTGCACCAGCCATTTTCTGCCAAGACTCACTGTAAGATTGCATTACTCAAATTGCTCAGTGCATGTTTTCTACTTGATACATATGTTTTAGCTAAAGTGACTAGTGTTCCGTTTAAAGTAATGTAGCTGTCCAATGTAGCCGTTGCCACATTTGATTTTTTTTTTCTCACCTGGCCACTATTGTAATGTACTTTTGCACTGTTTTAACCCAACATCCTATACAAAACTTGAAAGTCATCCTCAAAACTTACCAAAGAAGCAGTGGTCCATGAATACTACATCTGGCTGAAATCAGGTTTCTTGACATTTACATGTGCCTTGAAACTAAATAAACATAGCATGGTGTAGATAGACGATCATTTTCCCCGAAACAGAGTCGTACTACTACTGATTAATATTCATTTATTTTCATCTTTGTGCAAGAACTATGCATTTCATCATTACTCAGAACAGATGGCTGTATATGATTAGCACATATAATAATGGACAACATTAATTGGAAACAAAAGTCTGAGTGTAGTTGATCATCCCTTCCTTTGTTTTAAGGAACAAAGGTCTGATTATCATGGCTGTGTTTTAATGCTTTCAGAAAAACTTGACAGTAGCCATGACAATAATGAACCATTTGTTCCTTTGCTTTCTTAGGTGACCTTAAGCAATAACCCATGAGGATATGCTATGCTAAACGTTAGCCTCACATTAATAAAACAGCTCTACTGATTTGTATGTTTTATTACAGTACTTACTTTGGTCTGTCTTTTCTGTTCCCCACGTGCTCATGAAACTTCATGTTGTGGTATCACTTCATTCTAAATTATAGTCCAATATTGACAGAACCAGTGGGCTTTTTGGGGATTAGTTATTTGGCTAGTTATTTGGTGGACCTTGGAATAATATGGCCTGTTTTAGACTCTACAAAATAAGCAGAACTGAATGCCATTTCCTGCATTTGCATAAGCTGCTTCTAACACTGTTTACATGCAAACAAGACCTTCTACCTGCCTTAGTAAAATGCACTAGACTTGAGGCTGTAAGGATGAAACAGGGGTGCTGACAGTGATGCACATGGGAGAGAAGATTCACTCTCACAGCACCGGTGGAACATGAGTATTATTCAAATGACTTTTACAGGCTGGAGATAAGAGAACTTAAAGGGTTCCAAATTAGCACTGAGCCTTTCTTTTTGAGCTCTTGCGATAAGATCATTTAGCTTTGCAGTCATGTGGTCAAAATGAAAGCGATGATTGCTGAGTCCATTTTTGTATTTGGTGCTCTCTCTATGGTTGTGGGTGTTCCAGAAGCGAAGTGAACGAAAAGCCGATTGGCACCGGTCCTGTAGAACATAATGGTCTTATTTTGAGCACATCATTTCTTTTACATTCAGATGAAAATGGTCAGACCAAAGGGAAAGAAATACCCTTCTGGGGGATGTTCTTTGAGGAGTGGAGAAACACAATTTTACAGTGACGGAGCTCAGTATTTAGATTCACTCCATCAGAATGCAAGCGTGCAATTCTAATTTGGGTTTAATTTGATTTGCATTTGTTTGGAAGTCTCACTGCTCCCTAGTGACCGAGCGACTGAGATCCCACATACAGTACGTGTATAGGCACTCCAGGACTGCAAGTTTGAGAAGAACCCTGTTAAATTAGAAATCACTGTTTGTTTCCTTGGTGCAGCTTATTTTGGACTTTATTTAGTTTTTAATTTGAAAACTGCCACATCTTGTATATGCCTGTTCTATTTTTTTTTAACACTGCCAGTATTTGGAAGGGGATTTGTGTTGTTGAATTTAGCGACAAAATATTATCTTGTCCTCCGCATTGTCCTCCTGACATTATGTTATTTATTTATTTTTTTTTGCATTTATGGAACATACAGTATGCTGACCAGTATCATGGGACTGATAAAGGCACAAGAGTCGGAGTAAGGAGGTGGTTGTGGAACAGTGGAAGGTCATGCAACTCTTGTTTGAGTCTGAAGTTTGAGTCCCCATGATGCAACAAGCTGTTCTGTTTTCACTTGTTGCTAACGTTCATTTTTGGTCACAGTAAAGTTTTGTTTGTATTTTTGGTTTGATATAGCAAAATAAATAAATAATAATAAAAAAAAAGTTTAGACAATAATGTTGTGAAGTCTGAGCTGAAATGGGAAGCCAAGCTAGCCAATCAGAGAGCAGTATAAAGTTATAGGTAAATTTTTTTTTACTAAACCTGGAAGAGCACAAACCCTACATTCAGTGTGTCTTAACATATCCTAGGAGGTACTCAATAACCATTTATGTGTTAATGTGTTAGTGAGAGCTGCTGTCCGAGTATTAGGGATTAATTGGTTTAGCCAAAGAGAGCTAATTATAGCAGAATGGGACTTATACTCAGTGTCCAGATTGGTCTTTCTTTGTCTCTCACGCACACACACATACACACGTACATACACATCTAAATTACAGTAATTAAATACCTAATTGCTTTCCTGTTCAAGTAGACCTTATTAGACATCAGACACATTTCATATAAAGTCCCTGGTTAAAACATCTGTTGGTTGCTGTAAACAAGATAAGTAAGGAAGGTGTCATGCAGCTCAGTTGTTGTTGTAATTATGGGATTTTGATAGATTTCTGTTTGCATATTGTTGCGCTCCATATGCAATTGTAGCCTGTTATGATGGCCGTCTGGCCTTCACACTCCCTGGAGGACCAGTGACCATATGTGTTCTGTGCTGCAGCCTCCACAGTTGCACTGCAAACTCTGGCATTAGCTAGCAAACACATATTATATCAAGCTTTTAAATAAAAGTGAAGTACTGCTACTTCTACCATGTCTCCATGTCTGCCATGGCCCCTGTCTCTGTTAGGAGGGGTTGGGGTGCTGTTGAAGTACTGTAGGAATGCTTGTAAATCACTCCAAGTACAAGATAAAGAACTCTGATAAAAGAAGCACACTGGGACCAAATCAGTGTCTTTCTGAGTGACCTCTGTAATCCTAAAGCTGTTGACCAATCCTCACCACGGCTTCACGCCAGTTTTCTTGACCCGTCCCTCTGTGACAAGTCGTTGACCGCGACCACTGTCCCCTGTTTGCCCAGCAGCCATCGACGTGGCCTGTCTGGAAATATCGAGGTCAGGCTAAGCCACACTGCAGTGGTTTCTGGGGCACGACACATATCAGAACTGCGGTAGAGTTGAAATCTAGTTCAAACAGCAGCTGGGGGAGGTACGCGGCGTCGGTTAAATCCCTGCAAATACGAACTTGTCCGTCGCACCCGCTTCACAATCAGTGTGCGGGCGCAAACTTCTCACCTTGGCGGGGTCACTTTCTCTCACGCGCCTGTCAATTGGACCTGCCAAGCGCCACTAATGTGGATAAGTGATTAAACACTGTTGCATCGGACCTCTCACAACGCTGTTTAACTGCAATCTACAAGTGCATGGAAATGAAAGTGAGCAGCACTTCAGATCCACATGCCTCTGTGCATTAGCCGATTAAAGGTGATTACATCCCTGCCCATATTTTCTCCTAAACTAAAGACTACAGTTTTTAACTAATGCAGAATCTGAACAGGAGTTCTTACAATGTCAGGTTTTTATGGGGGAAAAAAAAAGGCATTACGTAAGGAATTTAACTACAAAGAAAGTGGTCCTCTCTCACGTTCCTACTGTTGCCATTTTTATGAGAAAATGGAATGGCTTGACACTGGTAAAATACCTAAATGTTCATCCTAGCCGGAGGTGAAAATAGAGCGCACACTGCTGCGTCCTTCTTCTTTCTTTCTTTCTGGCGGGCCTTGTGGGACAGCAGCTCACTTGTTATTACCACACTGTGAAAGGTTACAAATCAATACTTGTCATGACAGAAAATTCTTCTCTCTCTCTCTCTCTCTCTCTGTCTCTTTTTTTTTTCTCCAAGCACAGCTCAACTGCAAAACGAGAGACTCTAATCTCTTCCTCTTCCTTCAAAGCTTTGGACATATTAATCTGACAGAGTCACAGTGATAGTATTTTTTTTCCCTCTCTTTTTGATACAGTATGTGGATTTTTGGATTTATGATATAACTACAATCTGGGTACAACATAACCAGGACACTGACAAAACAGATCTGTCTCGACTGCAGTGATTATCTGACAGTATTTAGGATGGTGTACCAGCTGCACTGACATGACAAGACTGGATAGAAATAACACAGTCACCATTTACTAAAGATACTGTTATCCTTTCATTAGAGAGGACTGCCTGAATTCTCAATATTGTTTGTCTTTGGGTGAACAGTGCGTCACTCCTCTATGAACCCTATGTTTGTTGGAAACGTTCTGAAGTGAAATAACATGAATGATCATTTCATTTCAAAGTTTCAAAGTTTCTTCAGAGCTTTTGATCACGTGTGTAAAATGGTTTGCCCTGTCGTCATGGAGGTATTCAAATAATTTCTCAAACATGTTTCATTGAAAACGTCTTAAAAGGATTTGAAAGAAATCCTTTTTGTATATGACAGGATCAGTGAAGAAATATCCGAAGCAAAGAAGGACACAGTGTACACGGTCATGTGGTGTTCAAGCAAAAACCCACCATCCTTTGCAAACTGTGTTGATAAAGATCATTTGATATGATTAGAGAATAAACTTCACCTTGATTCTAATGTCAAGAATAACCTCTAGTGTCCTCTAATTCCAAGAGAAACTTCAAACAGGTCACATAAGGACAGCTAAGACACTGCTGGAGTGGATCGAGGACAAGTCCTTGAGTATTCTTGAATGGTCCGGCTAAAACCCACACTTGAGTTGAACATCTGAAAGCTATGAAGATAGCAGTGTAGTATGTTTCCTAATCACTCTGAAGGACCTTTCCAAATAAAGACGTGCAAAGCTGCTTGAGACCAAATGTCAAAGTCATCCATATATCAAATTATATAGAATCATATGATGAAACCAGATCTCCAGATCTAATACCATGTCCCTGTATATCCCAGTATCATATCCAGTAACACAATATACTGACTGCACTGCCATGGCATTGCTTTTGACATCATATTCAATTTAAAGCAGATAGATTAGGATGAATTCAACCGTAACCACTGCTTAACTGACTGACACAAGATTGACAGTTCCTCACCTTCATGTTTCACATGTCCTCCATGTTTCCTCTCTCAACCTTTGCCGTAGCTGCTGAGCTTCCAGCATAATGGGCGCTGATCATGTTTAAAAATGACTCACTATCTCACCCAGATCAAATCTTGCTACACAAGGATTTTCTCCTCATACAGTGCAAGGATTTTCATGCTTTACACTACAAACAATTTCTATTCCTCTGCTTCCCTTTCCTCCATGCTGCCACTCTCTGTTCCTTCTATCACACCCTATTTTCTCCATCTTGTGCTTTTTCGGGGGCTCTGTCTCTCACTCTGTGGAAGGTGTTACTTCCAGTTTCAGCAGGTACTTTGTAAAAAAAAAGGCTGACACCCTCATTGAAGTTGGGTGGTTTATTTTGAGCTCAGCTGGCTACAAAAAGCTGTACAAAACAGATGGAAAAAAACCCAAACATTTTTACGCCTCTAAAACGTGGGCCATTTTCTGACATCCACTAATGTGGACAATATTTTCTGCTTTCTTTTAATAATCTTGATCACATTCCTGAGTAATTTCCCCCTCCTGTGGATTGTCTGATTAGAGAGTTGCCGCTCGGCTGAGCGCCCAGGCCAAACTGACAGGTGTAGGAGTGTTAGGAAAGCCTTGGCGGAGTTAATTTGGATTAACTGCCTTGGCACAGAATCGGAGGCGTTTTCACAGTGGGCTTTATCTTCAACACTGTTCTTCATGTGGGATTCAGCCTTCCCTCGTGTATCTGAGAAAATGTTGCATCTGATGACTGCTGATTGCTATTTTAGGCAAGTCACAGGGTCATTGATTGGGAGTCATGTGGTGAATTATCCTTATTATTTGTACATAACACTTAATTTCTATACAAACATGCTTGCTAAATGCAAGTAACTGAAGTTTTTTTTTTTTTTTTTTTGCTTGCAAGAAAGCGCCTAATAAAACCTCAACATGTCTTTGGCCCTGAACCTCCACCCATCCATAGCTAACATGACTAAGGCTTCTAGCATCCATTGAGTCACCTTGCTTGTGTATACTCTCTGATGAAATGCCCACAGTTACTTTCACCTGCTTTCCTGTTGGCCATGTGCCTGTTTGAATTTGGTGATACATGGGACTGTTTGTGTGTGTTACTATTTTAGGAAATGCCTCCATGAATTTGTCACTGTTTGGGTCACTTTTGTAACGACTGGTGCTCCTGTCTGAAACAATACTATACGTGTGTAATGTCATGCTAAAAACATGACACGGGCACTTGTTATAGATTGATGAATGGGAGACACAGAAACTGTAATGAGTAGTTGAACTATGTGATGGCTGCCGTGGAATGTATGACTTAAGTAGACATATCAATTTTTTATACCTTAACATTAACTTTCATTTGGAGCTGTGATTTTGGCCACCTGATCCATGTACATTGTATTTTTGTGCATTGTTTCCTCAGGGGAAACAATCCTCACTATATCCTCACAAAATGTGTAGCATATACATGCAGACATATTAAATTGGAGAAATCTGCCTCTGTTTGTGCATAACAACTGAAAAGCAGACCTGTTTGTGGTCCTATCGTCACTTCACCACCCTCTTAATGTCATTCTGTCATGGCAGTGACACTAATTACATTTTATAATCAGTATTAAATGAAGAAGGGTGTTTTTTTCCAGCTGATATAATATGGTGATCTGCCTTTCCAATTAGATTCAACATCTATGACAAAGCTGCCTATTACAGTAGCTGTTTAATTCAAATGGTCACATGATTCACAGTCAATTATGCATGAAACCCAGAATGAGTGATTCATATGGATCTGACTAAGCCATTTCTGAATCTGATCAGAGTTACTGTTGGTTCTTCTATGTACGCTGATAAACAGTCCTGCTAAGGCGCTCAAGACATCTGGCAGCTAGACAGTTTGGAAGCCATATCCAATCTATACTATGCATGTAAAGCTAAATTGCCTTAATACAGATGATCCTTTCATGCTTTATCAGTAGTTTCTCCCACGACACATTTGCTCCGGTGTGACGTCAGGTCAACACGAGCTAACAGGTTGTAGATCATTCACCCAGCATTAGCACTGGAAGAGCAGTCGTGATCTCTACCATCTGGAGGGTTTTAGTCAGAAGCAGAACTCATCAAATATGCGTGTGAGTGTTTTCTAACAGGTGGGGAGACACGGATGGAGCAAAGCATTTTTAATAAACAAAGGTCATTTTAAGATGATTTAATTGGTGTTGGATATATTCTTGATTATCTGCTTAAGTAAACATCTAACTAAAATTTTGGTGTAAGATGCAAGGAGGAGTCATTTCTGCAAATATTTAAAAAAAAAAATCTAAATGGGATTTGAGCAGATGGATGGTTTTAATATTGCAGAAGAAGTTTTACTATCCAGGATCAGGAAACTGACATATACTGTAGCTCCAATGTGAATGAAGTTTTTTTTTTTTTTTTTTACTGGTGGCGAAATATTTCAGGATGCCTGTTTTGACCCCAGGGCTGTTGTTTTAGCCACCGGTTTGCTCCGAGGATATACTTTCACTGTTGAACTTGGAGCAGAGTTCTGCATATTTCTGCAAAAGAAAATACAATAAATTAGATGTGTGTCTGTGTGTTTTTTTTCTTTCTAGTATGCAGGGAAAACCATTAAGCCCTGCCACGGATAAGAGTGTCATGTAGGTTTTGCAGTGAGGAAGCAGCCTATAAGATTAGTTATGTATACATTTAAATGATATCTCAGTGATTTAAGAAGCAATGCTGATTTGGTTTGTGGTTAGACTGTTTCAAAAATACTTTTCCCTGCTCTATTTCATTCTGGATGATGGTAGTGAAGAAAAGGCTGCAGTAAACATGTCATCGACTGCCAGTGATGCATCCGCAACTCAGGGAAAGCTGCAGCTCACTCATCGAAGCATGTGGTGTATTGTGATTGTCCCGGCAATGTTGGAATAAGCTTCATTATGAGGGAGTTTCACTTTGATTTTGCCTGTTTAAACTCAATCAGTAAAACGCACTGGTTCTATTGGTGGTGACGTGATTAAGATAAACATGATTCCATGGAGTATTCGAGTTCTTTTCTCTTTCTCCTTCTTAAAAAGTAGCTCCTCCGAGGAGTTCATTTTCCATCCAAGTACTTGTCAGTCATGAGTCATGACTGTATTATAACAGAGGGCTGAGTGAAAACTGCATAAATAAAAGGCACTGTGTTTGTTTCACATTGTCTAATCCTATTTTTTTCACATGCATTGTTGCTATGACTTCACCTAAATGTTATTGTTGTTGTTCATATTTGGTATTTTCATTAAGGTCAATAAATCCATTGACTCAGACTATAAATAATGCTGCTAACAATAAGTCCAGCCAAAGCCATGTGTATGTGTGTGATATATACATGTATACATACTGTATATTATATATTATCCCTCTGTGCTGTAGCAAAAGTACTTGCTCGCTGATATTAGTGCAGCATTTTAGGATTCCCACACACACACAACTCTGCCGCTGCAGTATTTCATCTGCAGAAAATCTATTTTTAATTAGTTGTCTTGACTACAACAACAATATAATATATTTCTTAGCTATTAATACAGAAGATAAGTGCAAATAAAATGTAAAAATAGTGTGAAAGGTCACCCAATAAATATATATTCTTCTCTCACTGTGAACCATTGCATATTGGAAATGATGCATTTTGTTGTGTTTTTATTTCATCTTATAATCCAGATAATAAGGTAGATGTGATATTTGGTGTGTTTACTTGCTCGCCTGTGCGTCTGTAGATAAGCAAAAGAGAGAACTGCTGAGTAAGTGTGTGATTGAGTGAGCTAGTGAATGAACAAATTTGTGTAGCACGCAAGCGGCGTAGCTGAGTGTGTGGGTGAGCGACTGAGCAAACAAGACTGTGTTTGAATCAGTGTGTGTGTTTGTGAGTGATTCATTATTATTGATACAGTGTGTTATCTCCTAGTTTTGCTGCAGTGTGTTGCTGTGTTATGTTGTCTGGTAGTGGAAGGTCTTGCAGTTCAGTGTATAATTGAGGAGTTGTTGCACTGACTAGTCTAAGAGCTCTACCCACAGCCTCTTAGCCCGCCTGCACGCTGCACTGATCTCTGCTCACGTCTCTCCTCTCGCTCGAGAGGCGCTCATCTTTTCCGAGGCCTATGGTAGATCTCTGGCATGGATGACAGGGCTGGAGGAGCAGCAGCCAGGTCAGACTCTCGTTCCATTACCTGACTTCTGCAACTATAAAGGAAGGGGGGGGGGGGGGGTCTGTGCAGCCTTCCTGACACTGACAGAAGGAATTTGCTTCATGCTCTGCTCTCTTCAATGTGCAGAGTGGTCTGATGATGTGCCAAAATGCCAAAGTGTATTTCTGCAGTCCCAACCACCTAACCTTTCTCATGCTTATATTGACAAAACGCTACTGTATGTTCATATTATGTATGCATTTTGACACACGCAGCATATTGCTGCTGGTCAGATTGTAGCCTAAATGAATTCCCAAGCTATATATTCTCCTTCAGTAAAATCCCAGTGCTTCTTCCTATTTGGATCATCTACTTTTTTGCATTACAAATGAGATTGTTTATCATCTTTTCTCTTATTCACTCAGTTATGTAACATGTTTAGCATTTTTCCAAGACAGTGCATTTATTGTTTGGTGTTTATTGACCTTTCTTACCAGGCACATTTTGTCCTTCAAACTTTATCAGCACATTAAATTTTGTGGGTATTTTGCAGTCATACCTTTGCACAGCACTAGATAGATAGATAAATAGATAGATGAAGACATTTAAAAAAGCAGCAGAGTTGGCATAACATAGGCACAGGTATAGTGTACATCTGTGGAATGGACATTGTTAGAAGTGTGTAAAGATGCACCAGCACAAGAAGCCAGGTTCTGTTTGGCTTAAAACAAAAAGCAGTTTGGGTCCTCACTTCATGCTCTTCAATGTCTGCTCCCTGGACAATAACATGGACTAGAACCAGATGAATGTCATAGCTACCAAAGATTGCATAAGACCACAATGTTCCACTTTCTCCTAATGGATAGCATCATTGTTTGGAGTGTGGGTGGATGGATGATCAGAGGAATGAATGCTGCTGTCGCTTATATGTTCAAGATGGCTGACTGATTTTAAGTGTGCATATAGACAAAGTGTTATGTTATGGGTGCTCAGAGAAGCCAAAAAGGACAAATAAATTTCAGTATATTATTAATCAGGGGATAACAGGAAGCACTGCTACACAGCTATAGCAGTGCCAGCTAGACCTTTGATTCCACAGAGACATGGAGTACTCATTTCTGGTGAAAGTAGTGCAGTTCTGAGCTTGCAGTGGTGGTGAGGTACAGTGTGTACTAGTTTCTATAGTTACTTCTTATGGCTGGATTGATTTGTATAACATAGAGTCGCTAATTACTGTATGTTTCCTACATCGAATGAGATCATATTCATTCAAACATGTGTTGGTATTAATAGTGTTAATATGTTTTTCCATGGGGGGACAAAAAAACAGCACACATTCCCCTTAAAACCACAACGTGACCGCCTTTGACATGATAATGAATGTTTGGAGAGATGGCAGATCTTATATATTCCTTTCATCCTCTCATGTCTTTGCTGGATCACACATCACAGCATGTCTGGTATGATCAGGGGGAGGACCTCTGAGCGGTTAGGAGGATTCATACACGGGCCTCCTCCAGAGCAACATGCTTCCCTGTTCTCCAGGGGTCTCTGCGGTACGGCAGAGAAACACACCAACTTAGACATATGAACTCCACTGGCCCTTTGAAGCTCGCACAGACCTCATTTGTTTGGGCGCACTCTGTAAAATTCTATTGCTACATCAGTCCTCTGTGTGCGCGTCTGTTTGTGTCCTCAGCACGGTGCAAGAGCAGACAAAGCAAAGACAAACACAGCCTTTCCCCTTGTGCTATATTGAATTTGGCACGCACAAAATATAGAATTTGGAACCAGAGATGGTAAAACAGTGTGAGTAGGGTGCTTTAGAACATATTCCACATGCAAATATATGATGGGAATATATGTCAGGCGTTTCCCATATCAGCAAATATGAGCACCCCCTGCACCGTCAGAGCTACGTATGATGACTACAACATTAGCAAGATAAGCCGACTAATTGGTGTTAAACACCTGGGCTTCTCCCAGGCAGAATGCAGGGGCAGCAAAAGAAATGAGAGCTGCTTCTGCATGCGCCAGTTTGTTTTCACACCCATAGAGGGCAGCTGTGCTCTCCACAAGGTCTCCTCTCTGACGAATAGAGCAGCAGCAAGAGAGAGAGAGAGAACACAAGTTATCCTAAGAGCTGGTGTTGTGCCCTTACATGCTCTTTAGTACCCAGAAAGAGTCCATTTCATCTGTATTGTTTATGGCTGCAGCCAATCGTGAGGCACCACGCATGTCCCCTAATGAAGTCAGACATCTGCCACAGAGAGCACACGGGGTCCGACTTGACGCCGAGCTCCCTCATACATATTACTTTGTATCCCCCGCCTCTCACTATTGGAATCTCCTCTCATTGAAATGCTTTTATTTTTAAAGCCATAAACACTGCTGAGTTCACAGTGGTAGAACCATTGATTACCACTGCCTTAAACGACAGAGGGTAATGAATCATAACAGAGTGAATAGTCGGCCCCTGACACCGGGCAGCTAAATAGTAGCTTACTGTAGTGCAGCCGAGCAGTTGTCCTATGGCAGTGCAATGGGTGCAGAAGGGATGGGGTGGGGGGTGGGGTTGGGGGGGGGGGACCTCTTGTAGATGTAATATGTTTTTGTCAAGCAGCAGAGGAAGAGAAAGAAAGCCGGACCGAATGCTGGCATAGAATCAGCTCTCTGTAGTCAGAGTCCTGGCAAACACTGGACTATAATAAACCAAACAATATCACATTAACACTCAAGGTCCGCTATTAATGGGGCCCTGCTCTGGCCAGCAAACTGTATTGAACAAACTCACATGTGCTATCACACACACATACACACACACACCCGACACTGCAAATGTCCACTGTCTCGCCACTGACTATTTCATTCTATGGCTGATAATTATAACTGTTATCTGTTGCCTCTGAAAAATTATTGAGCTTGTCAGCACCCATTAATTTACTCTGTATCATGAATTAAGAGGCGCGGGGTTGCATTTTATCCTCTTCTCACTGGAGTAAATGGAGGCAGTTTTTTTCCGGAGGCTAAGTCTGCTTTACTGTACGGCACGTCACACATGACAGACCTTTGTTCTTCTTCCCCGTCGTTTTAAAAGCCTGGAGAAAATGAGTCGCAGATAAATTAGCCACAGTCGAGTGTATATGCCAGTGCAAACTGGGAGAAGGGTGCGTCATCTAATCTGAGCTAAGGGTATGCTAATGAGCAATTCCTGTCTGTATGCAACAACACAGATCTACAACAGGAAGTGTGTTTTATGAAGTTTATATTCACTCATAGCAGCAACCTATCAGGGGCTGTAATCTCTGCATGTCATACTACCTGTTGCTGCAATATGAATTATGGAGAGGCACGTCTTATTATTGTGTTGCGTTCAGGTACAGCATCTGTCGGAAAATGGACAACAATGGTGAACAATGAACATCAAACGTTCTTATAGATGAAGATCAGCAGTCAGTGTCAGCCACAGAAACACACACGGGCTTATTGTTGATATTGTCTGTTTGCCTATAAGAAACAATCAAAAAGAAGTATTTTCTCGAACCCTGCAGCAAGATTGTGTTACCTCAACACCTGCAGTATCTCTGACATTCTTAGTAATAGTGTGGGTACATTTGGGAACTGATGCATCTCAGTGCTGCAAGCTGAAGTACGATTGGACACACAACCCCACTATCTGGATCAGAGACAGACCAACACTGAGCTTAATCGACATGTTTTTAACTATCAGTATGTAGTCGACATTTATCACCACAACTTTCTTCATTTTGGCAGGTTTTAAACAGATAACATAACCAACTTCTATTGTGTAGGAAGGTGATGCTATTTGACAGATCCACAGACAGCCTGTCCCGGCCGGGGGGGGGGGGGGGGGGGGGGGGGGGGGGGGGGGGGGGGGGGGGGGGGGGGGGGGGGGGG
>JAVQJX010095337.1:0-12775 GCA_036025115.1 Ambassis agassizii | reverse complement strand
GACACACACACACACACACACACACACACACACACACACACACACACACACACACACACACACACACACACACACACACACACACACACACACACACACACACACACACACACACATTGTGTCTTACTACTGTCTGGGAACCAGCAGTTTGTGTGGTGCTTTTCGTGTGCTGAATGGCACCAAACTGTGGTCTCCATCTTTTTTTCCTCTTGCACGCTTTCTCTCAGTGGATTTGTGATAAGTACACTGTGACAGCGGATTGAACCCTCTTCTCTGCTAGCTGCCAGGCTGGACAGCAGCATGACATAGCACTTCTTCCCTGCTGCATATCCAGAAATACACACATACACACACAGTGGTATTTAAAGAAAACATGAGTTTAAATGTAACTCCAACAGGTCATCAGTTACACTTGATCATGCTCACTGTCCTTCCACACTGCATCAGTCTGACATTGAAGAATCACAGGATTTCCCAAATGTTTCCTCCTGATGGTGAAGCAGCTCTACTGTGTGTGTGTGTGTGTGTGTGTGTGTGTGTGTGTGTGTGTGTGTACATGAGGGCTTCTTATTCTCAGAGTGCACCCTCCCTGTGCTCGCTGACTGTGTTGTTTACAGGCCCTCGGTAATGCACGCCTGTTCCCAACATGCTCTGCACTCCACATGTTTGGACATCTGAACACCTATGTAAATAGACACCAATGGAAATGCAGTTCATATTTGCGAGAGTTGTTTGTGCAGTGCACTGTGTGTGTGTCGGTAGAGGGTGTGATTGTCTATAAAAGGAACAGCCAAAGCCAGTTGTTTAAAATCCTAGTTAGACGGTTTCAAATCCCCCCACTTGTGCTGAGGGAGATAGAGGGAGGGAGTGCAGATGTGTGCATGTGTGTGTGTGTGTGTGTGTCAGTCTATCTACATGTCAGGAGAGCCTTTCCAATCAGGCAAAGGATGGGAGAGACAGACAGACTTTAGACAGACAGACTGGGAAAGCAGAAGGAAAAGAGAGGAGAGAGAAAGGAGAGAGAGAGAGAGAGAGAGAGAGAGAGAGAGAGAGGAGGTGGAGTTACGTGGAAAGGAGGCGTGTCCGTGCTGCTGTCACTCACCAGCAGTTGCTATGGCGAGTAGGCGGTCCCGAACAGCGGGGCATCCAATGGGAGACGACGCTGCTTGTGTCACCATGGTGACGGGGCTGTGCCCAGGGAGGTTGTGATGGGTTGACAGGTGCGTGACAATCGGAGCTCTCTGCAAGCATGTACGCCAAAGGCAAGAGTAGCAACGTGCCGTCCGACAGCCAAGCCAGAGAAAAGTAAGTTTTATTTATGGGGGAGGAAACCGCGGCTGTGAGGGAAGTTCATGAGCGGCCGGGGGCAGTCACACACTAAGCTGCGGTAGGGGAGGGCACACGGCGAGACACTGAAGCGGCATGGAGCTCTCTGCTGAGCGCTCTGCAAGGCTTTGAAAGTTGACCGCTTCATTTACTTGAAGAAAGATAGACATTTTGTTTGTGATGTTGTTAACGTCGCTGTTTCTTCTTGAATGGTTCATTTCTTTTAGGTTCGGTTTTTATTTATTTCTACTGTAACATCTTCCTCTTGTGTTCTTCTTCTTGGTGTTTCTCAGGTTGTTGTCGGCTTTAGTGAATTTTGAATATTTATTTTTGAGTCATTACATTTGCTGATATATATTTTTTTTTACCCACCCGTTTGACAGTTTGGTAAACTAGACGTCCAGGATCGTGTGTTTCGGCAGAGGACGACAGCGCACACGAAGTCCACGCATATCACGAGCCGATATGTGTGTTTGAGGTGTCGCTTTTCAAAGAGGTTGTCTTTGCAGTGAATGCCGTGTTCCAGGAGTCCAGTCAGTCAGTCAGTCAGTCAACGCTACTGTAGGTGGGATTGGTGACAGCAGGCAGTCATGATGTTGTGCCTCTTTGGCGAGACAGAAACAGATTCGACTATTTTGAAAAGCAGTCTCTTAACATTTTAGGATGGAAACATTAATAGTTGATTATTATCAGACACAAGCTGTGGAAATGTTTTTTGTTTTTTTACATTATTGTGGCCTGTTGAGACTCTTTCCTATGTAGCATCACATCATACAGTTGATTGGTTTTTGCCACATTTCAAAATTACTCCTTGTGTATCACCAAAGTTGATTTTGTGCAGCTTTGAGTACTTTCTGGGCACTTGGGGTCAGATGGTCAGCGGGCAGAGTTCAGCACAGATCAGCACACAGGAAGCATTTTTATTGATGATATGCCATCACTGTTCAGACACCAACAGTCTTTTGCCTCTCTGGCTAGGACCTCTGCATCCCACAGACTTCCAATATGACATATAGTCTTTATATACCTGTTCTTTGTACCTGTGAGAGTAGTTTAAACTTAGATTTATCCTGCTAAAAGATTCATCATTTCACCTCTGCTCCAGGTGCCACTGCCACTCATTTATCCTGTCTTTTGTATCCAGTTCTGTCATGTTTGTCAACAGTGTGATGGAGTGTTCATCTCCATCCCTCGAGCCTCATTCTTTATTGCCAATCGATAGTAGAAGAACTAGGGGTCTATTGCTGCTTTATCTCATACAGTGACAGAGGCAGCAGACGTCCCTCAGGTCTGGAAGTTGTGAACACGTTCTCTTCTGGTGTACATGTATTCGATGTAGCCCTGTACTTATAAGACTCATATTGGAGGACTTGCTGTCATTATTAGGTGGCAATGAATTAAGGTCTGTTCTGACGCACTTTTTGACACATTTACGGCTGATCAGTCATCAGTGTTTTTGAGATTTATCTTTCAGTAATTAAACATATGCAGTTTTTGTTATTATATGCATACTGTGGGATCAGAAGGGGAAATATCTTCTTACTTTTCTGTCTTACTGTTTCATTTAGACTTCCATGCTATTGCAGATGATTTCTCTGTTTACATTTCAATGGAGGAGTGATGTTTCTTTGGCTGATCTTTCCAAGGCCATGACAAAAAAGAAAGGAATGGTCAACAAGAGAACACTAGATGAAAAAGCAGCAAACGGTAGAAATCAAGCAAGCCAAAGTTTCATTTGTCTCTTAACAAGCAGCCTTGTTTATCAGTGGTGTGTATCAGAGAAGCAGAGCGGGCCCGGCACTGCCGAGTCTTCAGTTGTTTCTCATTTCTGCAGCGCAGCAGGGGATCAGAGAGTGGGAGAGACAGAGGGCAATAACAGATTGAGGGAAAGGAGGAGGAGGAGGGGAGAGAACAGGACTGAGGGAATTTGCTGGATCATTAGTTTACAGTGTTGTAGTATTGACCTTAGGATGGACCCCTGCAGACACAGGGCGTAGATGTAGATGTAGAAGAGTTCTAAATGCAGCTGACCTCCATGCAGCCCTGCTCACTGGACTGTGTGTGTCCGATAAACATCTGATTTGGCTGGTGTGTCCTTGCTACAGATGCATTTTGGGAATATAGTTTGTTAGTCTAGTGTGTAGTACACCACATATTTGTAAATGTTTATCTGGTGGTTTTACAGCTTAGATACTCAGAGATAAAATTTAAAATAGCGTTAAACAAATCACAAAAAGAGGCACATTTGCAGACTCTTTTTCTCTCTAAAAAAATAATTTGTGTCAACAGTTAATGCTTATCCCTCTAAGGACATGCTAGAGATTGTAATATAGGGCAACTGTGTATTTCAACTAATAGTAATGTTTACTGAGGGCTGTGCATCCCTTTTTGTTTGCTTAGATGAGTGAATATGAGAAAAAAATCATTTCACTCAGAGGCACACCTCAGAGGAACAAATTATGAAAACATCAATTCACATACTTATCCCTAACAATGCAGATAGTGCCAGTTGGATGTGCTATGTGTGTGAGATAGCTGTCTCTTAAAATAGTTCAGTAAGCTCACAGAAAAGATGTGTGTGCAGAAACGACGTCTGTGACCTAGCCTTCAGTTGATAGGACTGTTAAGTTCCAGTGCACATTCAGGAGAGTGAAACTCAAGAACACGTCCTTCATATTTTGTCAACTTCAGAGTGTTTAAAACTACTGTATATATGTCATATTTATAGCGCACACCTAAGCAAGCTTTCAGTCTCTTAGATGGAAACACAGCACTTCCTCTCTCTCTCTCTCTCTGGCTGTACCTGTGTTATGGTCCGCACTTGATTTTGATTCGGAGTGACAGTACACAACCACTGACTGTGTACTGCAGTTGTTCAACGAGTGTAGGTTTCAGTCAGTGGCAGTAAGAGGACACATTCCACATAGTTCTGGGATTGTGGTTCTGAACGAGTTGCATTGCAGCACATAATACACATTCCTTTTCCCAATTTTCTGTGTGTGTAGAGAAGCGTGGAGCACAAATGCACACACACATGCTTGTAAGCCTTTTCACTTCTCTCGAATTCTTGCAGACATGCTGGACGTTTCTTTATTTTTGTGAGCCTTACAACCTGCATATTTTTACACATCATATTAATAAACACAAACTGTTATAGCTGCATAAAAAGAACAACTCATTGTAAGTGTCATTTTGTTCATTCTTCAGGTACCAGTCGTCAATCCGGTGCAGACTTAAGCATCATAATTCTGCACACATACACACACAGCTACTTCTGAACCGAGACACCTCAGAATCCTTCCAGGAGGCTGCCAATGCAGCATTGCGCAGACTGAGGCAAAGCAATGCATGCTGGGAGTGTTTATCCGACAGAAGCAATTCAGGCTGCCACTCTGGCTCTGACAGTGAGTCGCATTACAGGGGAACTACAATAAAAAATAGAGTAGTATCTCACACACACAAACTGCATGCTCACAATGCATTGCACCAACTGTTCTGGAGATCTGATTTTGTCCCTGCCAGCTGCCACCTGATGAATGCAATTGATGGTATTTCTTTTGTTTGTTTGCTACATTTGGTCGTCCTTGAGAAATGACTGAGGTGCACTCATTAGAACAGAGAGGGAAAGCATTTGTTATAGTGTGAACAAAAGAATGTAGCCAGAGGATAAACATATGGTTCTGGTCAACTTGGCGGTTAAATTGAGAAGTATGAGAGTGATGGAAATGAGCATCAAACTTTATTGTTAGAAAAACTTCACCAGGTACCATCTGTAAAAGCATAATCCATTCATGAAGAGGGTGTTGTCTGTATTTTTGTCTGGATTTTGTCCAGAATTTTTTTAATGTTAGCCCACATTTCTGTAAATTCTCTTGCACATTAAAATCATGACAGCAAGGAGTAATAGTCCACTAGATCTTGTAGATGCTTTGGATGAGGATGTCATGAGCAGTGTGGAGACCAAAGTGAGCAAAAGATCTGTGCAAGGCAGACCGTAGCTGCTCTCTTTAATCTGTTCATCTGTCCACTTTTTAATCATATGTTGTGGTACAAAGTGGAAGAAATAATACTATAATCTGGCGCTAGCTGGTTGAGCTCGAATGTGGTTGTAGAACTATATGCAAAACAATAGGTTTTTGTACTAACAACCTTACAAATTTCACTTAGAAGTTGAAAAGAAAGAACAAATAGAAGAATGATCAGAAAGGGGTGGGTTTTTTTCATGCAGGTCAGACAGGGTCAGACGATGTTCCTCATGGTCTAATGGTCCAGACCTCTGCACTCTACATGCATCCTTTTCTCCCTGTGGATCACTTACACTGGTAAGTGGCCACACCTGGTTCTGCTGGCTGAAGTCCAGCGCTCCCCCACACACATCAGAACCACGTGGTGGGCCTCAGCTTAAGCTGCACCTCCCTGTTTAAGTCGACAAAGAACAACCTAAAAGTGTGCGATAAAATGTGTATCTGTATCCACTCTTTACTGCTTTGGGTCAATAGAGACTGCATGTGGAAGTCTGTAATCCCATCTGAGCTGTCTGCTCACAGCACTTTCCTCATATGTTTCATCCCTCAAAATCAACCTCCATCTGTCTGTCATGCTGCCTGTGTGAATGTGAACTACAACATCCAGTGATCATTACACAGCTAATAGCCTCTCCAGCTCTCATGGGATGCTTGTGAACAACTGTGAGAACACAGAGAACTGTCACTGCGCTCCATTGTTGTCTCTCACCATCAGTCAGTCACGAGAGACGTGAACTTAAAACTGTTGCCAGTGTGTGTAATCCTCACAGCATTTTAGATTAGAATCAATCTGGGATTACAAGAAAAGCACAGAAGAAATTGAGGTCTTGTATGTTTTCTTTTCTTTCTGGGTTTCACAGAGCTGTCTTCAAACAAAAGTGATGATGACAGTTTGACAAGGCTGTGATCGAAAACACATTTTTAACCTGCTGAACACATAGAGGCTGTTAAAAGTCCTCTTTTATCTGCTGGCATTCCTCCTAGTCTCTCTCTTATCCCTCACTGCCATGAGATGTAACTTGCCACAGAACTGCTATCAAAGCAGCGGTCTCTTATTGAGCTGTATAAGGAGGCGGGGGGAGGCGGCCTCTGATCGACACAGGCAAAAGAAGAAAAAAAAAAGGAAGAGGGGTGATGTGTCAATCAACAGACAGGACCCTGTAGGAGACACCCTCACGGGATGCCTTGAGGTCCTGGGGAAGGATTGGCGTGACAAAAAGGCCTCTGTTGGAATCTGATAGCATATGGGGAAGAAGGAGAAAAGAGGTAGAGAGGGCACAGTATTCTGGAAGTCTTTTATCACTCCCCTCAAAAGACGGAGGTTACGGATGAGTGAGTTTATCACCTGGTGCTGGTCCCTGAGGACCACATGGATGTCCCTGAATGCCTCTGTTTTAATTAGAAACACCATCACATCACATCAGATCTTTCTCTTCTTTTTACATTGTGCAGATTTTTCTTTAGACAGTGCACTATAGATGAGGATGAGACACGAAAAATAGGAGGGGAGCAGGCTTTGTTGACTATGACTGAAAACTACTATCCAGGCTACTATGTCAGACTTTGTTTGTGGTGTTAGTGGTAGCAGTTGTGGTTTTGTCAGGAAGTTTTTTTTGTTGTTGTTGCCCTTGGTGACACCAAACATGTCCAGCTTTGCTCCTAACCACAGCACAGTTAGGGATGCTTCCTGTAACCTGAGAGCTCAAACCAAAAGTAAATAGGTTAAAAAACACTTAGAGGCTCAGCTGAATGTTTCAGATTTCAAGCAAGTCGTTATTTTGCATCTTTTACTGTATCACACTCATATTTATGACTTCTCTTGTTTGCACTCCTGTCTGTAACTTGCTTCACCATTGAAAGTGCTGTAGTGTAACTGCAGATGCTGCTGTACCCCCCCACAGTTTACTGAGTGTAGTGGAGGTTGGCTGGAGGCCTCTCTGCTGATATTCTTCCGTCATTGATATGCAAGCTGCATCGCACAGGCGCTAGCGCAAGGTTAAGCATGCGTGACGGCCAGGCTTAGGAACTGCTTCAGACTCTCTCTCTCTCTCTCTCTCTGCTCACTCACACACAAACACATTTATTTTACTTTGCCTTTTACACACACTGCCCTCAGTTCGTCTCTCTGACTCACTTGTCCCTTGTCTGTTTTGTAAAGTCAAGCCACAGAGTTTAATTCTCCATAAATGCACCGTCCTTAGATGACAGTCCGCCTGCCCACCGATCCCTGTAAAGTCCAAAATGACACTTTCTCCCCTCTGAATCTGAAGCAGTATATCCTCATGCTTAGGATTTAAATGACGCTGACATTGAGTTCTTGACTTTTTAGGGTCTACTTAATGACATTTCTCAAACAGAAGCAGGAAAGATAAACGAGTGACACATGGTGCAGCACTCACCAGGTCTGTGCTTGTTTTATTAAGTGGTGTTCCTTTTCTGCGTCACATTTATTGCTATCTTTTACAATCACATGTTGCAGAACGGACTATTTGTCTTAATGGTTAGTCATTTTTGTATTCCTCCTCCAGAGCCTCCTTGTGAGTCTGTAATAGTTTCACATTCTTCCCCAAATTGCTCCAGATTGCCTTCATCTGTATCAGTTTTTTTTTTTTGCAATCTCATCTTGAAGCTTTGTTGTTCAAAAAGAGTAGAGACCCATTAGAGTCCCGTAGGAAGGAATTCTAATCCTGTAAGATTAGAGCAATGCGGTCCTCCCAGTCGTCTCTGCCCGTGTTTTTTGTAGGAGTTGTTGTTGATTGTGGAATGCTGTATTGTGTAAGCTGAACAATGACAGTGTGTTGCTGGACGGTGTGTGCAGAGACCGTCCCTAGATATTACATTCCAGATCGTAGGGAACAGCAAAATCCCTCAGCCGCTCTTTGTATGTGTGTGTACCACATCTTATTCTGCCTAAAAGAATGAGATGTTTGTATGTGACATGACAGCACAATTTACTGTTTCTACGTTTCTTAAATATGGTTCATAGAGAAACATTTCATTGTTAGCATAGGATCAAACGTGTCACCTTCTAGTGCAAATTTAAAACCTCTTTCACAGCCTTCTTGGTTTAAAAAAAAATGATGGAAAGAAAAAGAGCAGCCAGCGTACATGTTTGTAGTCTATATAAAACCACCTGGTGTTTAAATTCCACCACTACTACTACATACAAAAACAGCATTTCATTTATGTAACCTCTTCAAATTGATAGCCAAATACTAAACAGTTAGCTCAATATCTTAGTGCAGTCCTATTAGTACTACAGACCCCAACACAGGGTCTTTTTGGTCTTATTTTTTTTTAACAGTTCAGATCAACACACATACTCACAATCCATTTGACTCACCTCTTCCCAAGAAACTCTTACAAAAAGAATACAGTAATTAACCTTGTACGATCACTAAATGTTGCCATCAAAGTTCTCTCTGTAAACAGCAGTTTAATATTCTGGGCTTTATGGCTGTATTGCATTTGAGATTTACTGTAATAGCTTGTAGAGAAAGTTGAACAAGGAAAACACTCCTAAAAATCATTGGTGTTCTTTCAGCTGTGAAATTAAACAAACTCCCCACGAGAGGTGACTCAATCTAAACAAATCAAAGCCAATGAAATGGAACTCAAATTAAGAAAGTGATGGATTTGCCTCCGCTTTTATTTGATTTATCCATTTTACATGTTCTGCAAACAAATTACAGTTGTAGAAAATTCTCCCTGGCTGAAACCTATAAGTAAAAGATTTTCATAAAAAGGACACAACAGGGGATTTTTCTATGCAGTTGGACTGTTGGTAAACACCGAGCTTACCCATCATGCTCTCTTGCCATCTCTCTCTGTTTCTCCCTCTCTCTGATAAGCTGGCATTTCCTGTTATCTCAGCCCTGGGCATTGTTGTCTGCTCTGTGAGACAGTAAAGTCTCTACACTGCTGACAGAACAAGAACTGTTTCACTTTGTCTGATTGTGCCTGTTTGAGGTGGGGGGATGCTTCCTTTTTAATGTATTGTCTGTTCCAGTCTTAATTGCCGTTGCTCTAATTTGCTGTATTCTGCATGCAAGCTGGGGGGAGCTGCCAGAGCCACTGCCAGTCAGACAGTGTAGTGGATATGAAGGTTTTTGAAGGCTCGTGTGTTGAACTGAAAGCGTATTTATTTTCAAAATGATGTGGCCTTAAATAAAAACTCCCCTCACTTTATAAGTGAAGATGCCTTTTGGATGAGAGGGGAAATATTTTGAAGAAGTCACATCCTGTTCTTTGGGCAGTCTAAAGCATACTGTTTGTGGACAACATCATAATAAGGTTTGGGTGTAGCACGGGTGGAGAATGTGAGTATCTTGATAAGTTGGTTGTTATCAGTCTCTGCTCTGTCACTGAGAGATGACATTATTATTCCATTGTATTTGAAAGATGAGTCCATTTGTTGACACCTCCTCCCCTCCTACCCAAATGGTTTTCTTTACACTGAACCTTCTAGTCAGTGTTTGTCTCTCAAGTGTATGTATTTTTCACTTTATACTGGACTGTCCCAAGGGTGGAGGGGGGTGGTTGATGTAGGAGGGAGCAGGAGATGATTCTGAAATCTCTAGTTAATGAAAGGTAAACACACTGAGGTGAGCCAAAGTATGTCAGACTCTTCCTCTCTGTCAGGATATGAGCTTCATTCTTTTGACTTTCACGCATGACATTTCACCTTTCCACCAACAAATTCTTCTCTTTCATGTGTGCTACAGTCATATTTATCCCGTCTTAGCCTGCCGCTATGCTGTCTTTTTTTTTTTTTTTTTGCCAAGCCAATGTTGGAGAATTCAGGCCTGACACCCAGCCAAAGCTTCATTAAGGGCTTTTCTTCATGTTGTGGAAGGATAAATGCAATGACAAACATTTGCTTAGCAAAGCAGCATGTAAGACGATCTCAGTGGAGACAAAACAGGGAGCACGAGCAGTTTATTTGACTACAACAAGTGTCTCTCCTCAGGCTGTTGCAGGATTATGACACATGTTTCGTTAATCTTCAGAGCCATAGTGAACTCTTCACTACTCCTCCCCAACTCTCAGCTAAACTAGAAACCTCCAAACCGGCATCGTCAGAGGGAGTGTACCAATGTCTCTATTCGAGTGCTCTGTCTTTAGCAAGAGCCATTAGAGAGATCCCAGGGGATACCGTGGAAGGGTAATGGAGAATATAGATTTAACTTGTGACCATCAGCAAAAATGCCAATTAAAAATGCATCAGTGAGCAGCCGACGATGGAGCTACAACACGCGGCCAGCTGGGAATTAATTTAAGATTTGACAGAGACAATGCACAAAGTTAAAGAGTCTAATGAAAGTCCTTGTGCAGTTTTGTCACAAATGATCTACCTTAAACTTTATCCAGCACCGGCAGGCAAGTAGTTTTTTTTAGCTAAATAAAGGTGGGAAAGTATCTCATTCATTAACTTCACTCTCTTAGTCTCCCATGCTTACATTCAGTCACATTCCTTCAAACCCACTGTGCTCACAATGTTGTCCTTTTCGGCATACAGGCTGCAGCATCACTCCTCTTCTGTTCCGTCCTGACCTCCCCTCACAGCTCCTTCCATTAATCATTTACTCTCTCCCTCTCTTCAGTCTCTCTTCCTCTTCTCTCATCCCCTCTACCTCATGGATCTCTTGTTGCTGCTGCTAATCTTTTAGTCCTTCGCTACATCTTTATCTCTCTGTTGACTGGTAAATTACAGATCTTTTCTCAATGCTTATCGGTCGTTGCCTCTTCTCTCAATGTCTAATATCTTATTTATTTATATCCTTGTTCATATTATGCGTGTGTGCTTTGTTAAAAAAGCATGTACTATATGCAGTTTTCAAACAATGCTCTCACACCTCCTCTGCATAGATTCATTAAACTTAAACGTATATAGTTTGGCCTAATGAAAAGACATCAGGCATTAGTTTGCTGGATCCTGATTTTCCTTGGTGTGTGTGTAAATAGCCCTGTTTTGAAGATGCTCCTCACCGAATCAAGGCTCCATAATCCAATGGTTGTTTGGGCTCTTATTTTTTTCCCTGCTGTTGTTTTCATGAAGCCTTGCATATAAGATGAATTATTCAGCATTGTAATGGGTCTATATTTGTCGTTGTTTATCTTGAGTCGGTGCCCCCACCACCCTCATTGCTGCCCCACCACCGTCTCTCTCCCAGCTTTCACTTGTATGTTTGTCTGTCTGTCTATCTGGCGGGCACTCTACCCGCAGAGGATGCTCCACTTTAATGAATGAAGTGAAGTCATTTAGCAAGGCTCTTAATGGCACATAAAGCCCCGCTGCTAGGCTTGATTAATCAGGGAAAGTGTTTGGCTGTCACACACAGGGCTGTCCTCAGCAGGGGCAGCAGCTTGATCGCCATGCTCTCTTTTTATTTTTTATGGCCGGGGTCGCTCTCTGTTCTCACCAGAGTTGTCAGGAGCCCAAGCTGCCAGCATTTGATTGGAGTGTGAGAGATCACTTGGCTTCAGTAGAGACTGGTCCGCGATAACGATGATAATGTTGATGATCCCACATCTAAGTCAGAGACAGGTGGTTGTGATTTGTGTTGCTCTTATGGCCTGCAGCTCTGTGTTGAGGTATGATATCACTGAGGACAGCTCAGACCGGGTACAAGCACCTGGAGACAACAACAAGTCAAACTTATTCCCTCTGATTTTTATGGAAAGTCAGATTAGAAAGATCAAATCAAATATTCCACTTATGATCAACTGACGTTAAAATGCAAGACAGTCAATTGGTTGTACAACTGTGTCTCCAGCAGTCAACGTAACCATGACAACACCAAAAGAAATCTGGAATATCAGCCACAGTGAAATCAACTCTTCAGCATCAGTGTCATTACAGGCACATTAAAATCTTTTGAAAACATAATCACCTAAAAATTGATATAAAAAATTGATTATATGCGATGTTCATGTGAAACCTGGAAAAAAACCTAGTATGAACAAGACATAAACAAAACATGTATATGAGAAACAAAACAACTGAAAAGTAATATCATATTGCTTCTTGCAGTCTGCTCATGAATGTTAATACCCACCCCCATTTAAAGCCTGACTTGTTAAAGTACAGTGGTGAATGCTCCTAATAAGACAGATCCAAGCTGTTGGTTGTAATCAATCTTAGAGATATATATGAATTATTGTTCAGAGTGTGTGTGTGTGTGGTTACTGCTGTCACTGTCTGTATTGCATCAGTCATGTGCTGCAAAGTTACGTAACATTGCCAAGTCTGAAAAATCATGACAAACAATCCGCATTAGCACAGAAGACTGCAGAAGTACATCATCTCTGAGACACTTAATGGGATATTTGATAAACTACATCTCACAAACAAGCACTGAAAACATTGCTGTAACTGTACATTATGACTTTCACCAAGCTGGAATTTACTGCAGGTCTGATTT
>JAVQJX010095325.1:0-12607 GCA_036025115.1 Ambassis agassizii | reverse complement strand
ATCTATCCTTACAGATGCAGACAACCCCCCCCCCCTCCCCCAGACATAAACAGTTGATCTTCACATGCAAACCAACACCATTATAAAATATGTAAACCTTCAGGTGTTATCCTGAATATGTAAAAGACCAGCGTAGACATCAGCCACACGTGAACTCCCACTTCCTTTGGGGGTGATGCAGTATGGCTCCAACCAGCACTACTCCTCCATCATCGCCCAGGCTTCTTCAGCTTTCATGTAGTACTGGTTAGCCAGGCGACCTTTCATGGATGCCATGGCAGCCTCTGCAGCTTCTGTAAACAAATCCCCTGCACAGTGGGACAGAATGTGAAATGTTTGTACATATTCTAATGCAGATTAGATGTAGCCTTTCTCATTTTAGATTACATAAAATCCAGAGGTGACTCAGAGCAACTTATTAGATGTAAATATTTGGTTAACAATCAGTGTGGATTTTGGTCGAACCTGCTCTCTGATGATCTGCTGTGAGGTTGTGGCCTCCCTCTTGGTACATCTCTGCCTCTCTGGCCAGCAGCAGGTATCGAGGTTCGTCCTGTGTCCCGTCAAACTCTCCACCCTCGTCATAATCTGTCATGTTGAGTGCAGTATCATACCAGTGAATTGCTTCCTCCCAGTCCTGCTTTCTGTGGAGAAAAAAAGAGCAAACGTGTATGAAAAAAAAATTAGCCACCAAGGGGCAGTGCTTGTACTGTTTCACTTGCACTCATCTTAAATTTACTTTCACTGACCTGTCGGGTGGCAGGTTGATTCCAGTGTCAAAGGCTCTGGCCACTATGATCATGGACGATCTGTCACCAGCCTCGGCAGCCTGCAGCAGATACTTGAACCCTTTCATCCTGTTTCCCGCATTCTCCTGAAAACCACACAGATATGTCAACACAACAGGCACTATTTTCTTCAAAGGGAAAGTAGACAGTGATACCTCCAGCTCCATGTCTGGCAGTATGTGATGAGGCAGCTGCAGAAGGCACTGTCCCAAGGCTACAATGGCTTCCAGCTCCCCACACAGGGCAGCTCTCTCCAGGTGGAACATGGCCGAATCCTGATCCCACTGTTCGTCCTTCTCACAGAAACGACCCGCTTCGTGGTACCGTACCATTGCTAGGTGGACCTGGGAGGGACAACCAGAACACATGAGACACTGGAAGGACCTCATTAACTGATGTTTCTTCTAATGTTAGGTTCTCTTACCTTGCCGAGGACCGACTGTCCGATCTTCTTTTGCAGCAGAGCGTTGAGTCGCTCCACCTCTGTGGCGACGCAGGATGGACGGTGGATGTGGGCACGACTCGAATGGAAGAAGTCCCACTTCTCCTCTGTCAGCTGAATAGAAACAAAAATACAAAATGAACCTGTGGTTCCTCACAGCAGGGAACCTGCTGCTGGAGGAGTACACCACAGAAAGCCAAATGACATGAAGCAAAGGCAAACAGCACACACACACACACACAGCACATACAGAGGTAAGAGTCATTAGCAAGGTGGTGAGGATGGTGAAAAAGAGGTTGATGGTGTTTCTGTTCCAAATTTCAGTTTTCAGTTTTCATTTTTCATTTTCATACGTTTATCATGCTGGACACATTTACTACCAGCCTCCATGCAAATAATCACCCATTCGTTGCCAGGATTGTATGAATTTAAGTTTGTAGAAACTCTGGGAGGAGCTACCATCTTCCTCTGGTGAGGGGAGACGCAAAGAGTGTGAAGAGAATGTTATAGAGGGAAAAAGTGAGGTGATGAGTTAAAAAAAAAAAAAAAAAAGGGAAGTGAAAGCTGAGGGAAATAAGAGCAGGATTATTTGAAGGTGGGATGTACACACTGTCATCTTTATGTTTGTTTACCCGTCTGACACTGTCCTCGTCCGACTCTGAATAATGTCTTTGGTAGCGATGATGTGCCTACGTGATGATACAACATGCATTATCAAACCTGCTTCACTGCAGGCATCGTCACCGTCACATTTAGGCACAGAGTGTTTTTTTTTAAATCTGTTAATTCATTCATGTATTTGTGTTTTGTACAATATAAATAAAGTTATTATTATTGTTGTGAAAATCTTTGACCAAATGAGATGAAAGCAGGTCAAAGGTCAGATTTACCCCGTCTACGTGGTCGTTTGGATCCCCTTCACTCCTCCTCTCACTGGGGTAGCCGCTATCCCCCCCGTTTTCAGAATCCTATGGACACAAATCAATATTAAATGCCTTGATGGAATCATTACTGTGGTAAAAAAAAAAATGAGTCTGAATGTACTTGCTATCCTTTTGTGTTGCTGTCTCACCTTGTGTTCACCTGAGTTGTTACTGTTGAGTCGTTCCTGTTCGTACATTCCAGTGAAGGATAAACCTGTACAAAAAGGTTCAAATCTTTTTTTCCACACCGTTACACTTTCTAACACCAATCATTCCGTTCCTGTGTGTACCTATGGGTGACTTGTCCATGTATCCAGCTACAGCTAACGGGGAGCAGGGGACAGAGTCCGCGTCGCTCATGTTCTCGTCCACGGATGAGGTCTCTGACAGGCGGGAGAGCAGCGGAGGCGCCCGGCTTGCCGACAGGGTGCGAACGCGAGGGGAACCGCACTGCTCTTCACAGCCTCTCAGCATCGTCTGGGCTGATTTCTGAAGAAAAAAACAAAAACAAAAAACAAGTATAAGTGTGGTATGCTTATGATAAAACGTGTCAGGCTTGTTACACAAAATGATAAAATTACCAGCAGTTTATTGGTGCAGTCCAGCTGAGTCTTCTCTGGTGGGGCAAGGTCGAAGGGGGTCAGTCCCATGCACTTACAGATCTTGTTGCACAGGTGGGAGTGGAAGAACAGGGCCATGCCTCTCACACCTGGAACATGGCTGTGATCAGCTTCACAACACTCATTCATAAGTGTGTTTATAAGGCTTGTCAAAGGGGAAGAGTACCAAGATTTCCATCTCCAAAGTCAGTCCCTTTCTCAGTGTGGATCTGAGGGTCGGTGTAGAGGTCGCCCACTCCCTGGATGTCCACCACGATCAGCTGGTGGCCTGACCGCTCAAAGGAGAAGTGACTGAAGGCCTAATGGGGGGGGGAGATGATCAGATCAGATGTATGTTTTCTGTATCAGTGAGTGTAAATGTTACACAGCTGACCTGTGGAGTGAGCCGGATGTTGTCGTCCCTCACAAAGCCGGAGTTGGAGTTGTATTTGATGTACTTGCCTTCAATGTAGTGCTCCAGGTGGAAAAGAGGTTTATCGGGTCTGTTTGTCATCTCCACCACACACATTTGCATGATGTCCACCTGAGGGGAGCCAATCAGGTCGAGGTGAACAAGCAGGATTTTCGCTGCACACGTGGTACCGACGTGTGGAGATGTAATGACTGCTCCTCTACCTGTTTGGGAGGTCTGTGGCGGTTGTACTCCTCTCCCCAGAGTTTGGCCTCCATCTGCAGCCGGACATCCTCAAAGTAAACGTTTCTGTCCACCGTCTCCATGTAACGCTTGGCCACATAGTTGGACGCGGCCTTCCAGTTGCTGCTGTGTGAGAAGTTGGACAACTTCTTTCTGGAGAGGGACGAAAAAAACAAAAACAGGGATTGGAGTGATGAGCCGTACACGTGCCGTACACTCCAAACATGTTCAGACAGGGTTGTTGTCAGAGAGGAATTTTTCACTGGATACTGCTGAAGTGGCTGTGTTTACACTGAGGCACAGCAGCATGAGATCAACAACCACTACATGAGATGTAACGAGAAAATAGTTCGACTTACGTTCTGAAGCACTCCCTCATGGCCCCTTTCCCAAATGGCTGTGAGAAACCAGACAGGAGGAAATGAATGAGATGCTGTGAGACGGTAGAAAGTTATCTAACAAATATACCTGTGCAGCCATCTTGATGTGGATCTGGTCTTGAACCCATTCTCCTTTCACAGCGTTGTACCTGTGAAGTTAAAGGGTCGCAGCTTTAATCCATCTTCTGTCACTATTCACAAGTCTGTTAATGAAATCATGTTGGACATTTTCCAACATGACCTCAGAAAACCATCTGGGAAGTACATCCTATGAAACCGCTGGACTTCCTGACAGGTGATTGGATGACCATGTGTCACAAGCCAACCAATCAGAGCATCAAAAAAGAAACACAACAAGCTGATGTGACTCTTTAAACACTAGCAGTTAGCATGTTGGCAGATTTTTGGTCAAAATCATGAATAAAACACGCCTACACCTACTTCCTCAAAGGACAAGTCCAGCAGGATGGATCTGTTTGTGTGGGAATCTCATGAATCTCATTCCTAAGAATTAAGACATCTGATGAGCCATTAAACCAACATTTTAAGATCCTATAGTGAGAATTTGTTGGCAAATCTTTATTCTTTTTCTACACAGTCCACTTCAGCTGTGTCATTTCTCCTCCTGGTGGGTGTTGTTATCCACCTGTTAGAATGTAAATCACTCACGCATGCTGGACTGTCACAACAGTGACTTCATAAATAGCTTTCTGTTTGTCTGTTATCTATTCTTATCACAGAAGTACCGCTTTAGTCTCAGAAGAGAAAACAATGAAACAACGGGGTTGTGTGGCAGGTCATTCTGGCTGAGCCATTTACTGTGTGTAAACTTAGTGTAAAGGGAGTTAACTGGTACTGTCAATATGGTGATTTTTGTAAACGCCTTTGTACACACTCAGGGTCAGTGTGTGTATTTGTCTTGGTGGGGTGTGTATCCTGAGCTAATGAATAACGTGTTCCGCTGACAGAAAACTAAATCCAAGCTTCACTGTTTTCTCCCAAAAAGAGGGGAACGCAGTGTACCAGGACTTTCATTCCATTAAGTTCATACTACGGGCGGCAGCAGGGCAAAGAGGAGTGAGGTTACTTGTGGGTAAAATTAGCACATGAAAAGGGAACGTCAGAGCAAATCCAAGCCTCTGGTAATCCCCCCTCCCCCGCAGTCAAACACAGACCTCGTGCTTTCTGCCCCCACCCTCTCAACTTCTGCCTTGTTTGGAGAGTTCCTTAAATTGATACGGACAATGTGCTGATCATAATATCCCTTGGAAGGACTAAACGGATATCTTATGTAACCAGTGACCCAGATATAAGCCACTGAGGTGGAATGAAGCCTGCAGATAAATATATGTCTAAGCGTGACGTAGGCAGACGTCTCTGTGTGTTTGTTAACTGCTATACTTCACAAGTGCCAAAAAATGCAGTTCAGGTGGCCATTAGAGTTTGGCTCCAAACACAAGGCAATCCCCATAAACCTCCTTGTTACAGAAATATACACTTTTGGTCATTACAGTTCATTTTCATGTTTATAACAACTGCAAATGACAAAAAAGTTTCCATATAACACACAGTTTGAATGATATTATGGCTTATGCACTATGGCTGCCCAATTAAGTGGTACCGTTTTTTTGCCTAGATTTGTATTAACAGGAAGTTTGACGGACACAGATGTCACATCATCCATTTTCATTTACAGTCTACAGTGTCTGCGCCGTTTACAGCGCACACGTGATATGTTGGTCCAGTCTCAAGTTGTAACCTGCAGGTTAAGGCAGCTGTCTTCTCCCTTTACTGCCAACGTGCTTATTTGGAGTCATCGCGAGTTAGGTGACAAGAACGTGACGACCACTCACAGCTTCAAAATGCTCTTTAGAAAACCTCTGGGTGACGTCACACAAGGTTTATCTTAATTTAACATGATTTTCAGGCTGTGGGCCACACTGAGTGACCTGATAAGTGAAATGCTGTTTTATTGTCTCATAGCAAGAAAAGCCCTGTGTGTAACCGATAACCTTATAAGAACATTTTCTCATGGCCGTTCTGCCTTTTTTTCCATTGTGTCACTCACAATGTTCACTCTGTTTGATGGCTTTGTTATTTCAGAAAAATCCACAGATGACAAATCTGAAAATCACACATACCTGTATCGGATGCAGGGTTCAGTGGCAACTTCCTCCAGGTGAAACTCGGCCCAGGGGTCGGGCATGGCTTTGGCCTTTTCGATCGCATGCATCCATGTTGCCTGTTGCACAAAAGCATCACAACAAAAAGTCTCATTGGCGGGTGTCAGTGTTCGTTTTTATGCACATAGAGACACACAGGAGACCACAGACACAATTCACAACACATACATGACAGCTACCTCGAAATGAAGATGGGAGTGGGCGGTGTAAGTTTTTCAGGAAATATCTTTCGGAGGACAAGCTATGAATCAAGTGTCACTACTGATCTAAATCTGTAAGTAACTCAAGCCTGGAGCTGACCTACGGCACAGCAGCACGTCTGCCTCGTACGCTGCTGGTCGCTGTCCAACAGACATTCAAAACACGTTTATAATTAGAGAGAAGGATGGAGATGAACAGGAAGGGCTGCAAGAACCACTTTATAGAATTGAAGCATGCTCATTTTAAAGCCACTGTAGCGGCATTTAACACTGTATTAACACTGTATTAATGAAAGTGTTTTTAGAGAGAATAAATTACATTGAATTGCATTAGGGAATATAGGATTTAGTTAAGTGATTAATAGAAAAGGGAGAGGAGATTGAGGACTAGGATGGATGGTCGATGGTGAGGAGGGAGAAAAGGAATACAAAACTTTAACCGGAACATACCCGTGCTCTCTCAGACAAAACCTTGTACGAGCGAGGTTCTGCCACCGCTTCCGTTTCATTCTATGCAGAGGGTAAAGCAAACGGATGGCTTTTCATCAATAAACGGTTTATGCAGCAGCACTCTATGATACACAACAACAACTACACAGTGAATCAAACTGTTCATGCGGCCCATCTGCAGGATGTGTTTACATACACTCTGTTCCTCTTAGAGGTGTCTGCTGAGCTTTCCACTTTGTGTAAACAGATACACATCAGTACGTGCCTGCACACATCATCTCTCCTTTTAAGGAGATGTTCACACATAAAATTGCAGAACAAACTAACAACACTTTTTTTTTTTTTTTTTGCTGTTCTCCTTTTAGTATCTTGTTACCGGGGTAACAGACGGCTCACCTTGTACTGAAAGCTGCTCTTAGGGAGAGAGTTTGACAGCTGCCGTGTGTACACCAGATTCTTCAGGTAGTGGCAGACCTCTTTGGCAGAGTCATCTAAGATGGGGCAGATGAAGTGTTCCTCATCATCGTCATCATCACTGACATTGGCGTCACTTAGAGAGGATGCCCGATGTTTGAAGTTACCTCCCTGGACAGGGGGTCTCTTCATGCTGCCTTCCTCCTCCATGCTGAACATCAACTCATCCTCCATGGTGTCTGAGGAGGGAACAATAGTGTCAGCATGTGACAGCCACTGAATGCACAACAACAACACTGCACCATAACAGACTGTATGTATTAGGATCAAGACACCTACTTCAAATTTATGCTATGGGTATAACCATCAACATGCAAGGTATTTTAACTACTGACAGCAAATGAAAGCACTTGTATTATGTTGGGGTATTTTAAAAGTAGCAGCTAGCTAGCTAAGAGGAATACAGAGTAGCTACACTGTCACACCATGTTGTATATTATTTTACAGCATGCAAAACCACGCTATATGCTTGTATTAAGTAAATAAATAACCAACCTTCTGATCGGACGCAGACACACCTCTAATAATTTTATCCAGTCTTCTTCCGCTCTCCCACTTTAAGATAAACTGAAGAGGCTGCAGGAGCTGCACTTATATTCTCTTCTCACACCAGACCCGAGTAGCTCTGCCCCGTTTCTCCACGCTATCCCGAAGGTCCCAGGGACGTGCCTGGCAGCGGGTTGCTGTTCCTGCTGTTCCTGTTGTACCGTCCACCACCGCGACGACAGCCTTCAGCACGTAGCACTGTTCTCTTGTGGCCACGCCCCTTCCTTCTGTTGCCTTCACGGCCGTCGGAATCTATTTACGAACGTCAAATCTTTTTAAGCAAATGGTGGCTAGGGATATAAAGAGCTGACCACCAACAGCTGCCACAAAACACAAAGTTATTATATCCTGGAGAGAGGATGATTTGACAACAGATCAGCAACTGTGTCAAATAAATGGCATTACTGATCATCATATGATTCGATAAAAAGTATGACTGGGACTGGTAGCATTGTATGGTAGCGTGGCCGAGTGGTCTAAGGCGCTGGATTTAGGCTCCAGTCATTTCGATGGCGTGGGTTCGAATCCCACCGCTGCCAGTACCTTTTCTACGCTTTTTGAATCTAGAGCAGACTGCAACAAAATTCATTAAGATTAGATACTCAACGCGTTATGCATCTGTTGACAAAAAAATAAAATAATTAAAAAATGCTAAAATAATCAGTCTTTGGCAAGAGACAGTGGTTCATTAAATTTAATGCAGAAAACATGAATTAAATGAAATGTCCAATGCATCCAATGTGTTTTTTCAGAAATTCTTGAGTCTTTCCCTATATTACTCTATATTTTAAAATCAGTCCTCAGGATCTTCAGCACACATCTTGGGAAACATCACTGAGCTCTTACTTTCTCCTTCAAATGCTGAGAAGCCACAAATTGCATTTTTTGGATAGCTAGCTGGGTATCTTCTGCTGTTATCCCGAGATGCCACACGGCCCTCACAGAGTTCCCAAAGTGAGGGTACATTAGAACTTGTATCCCCTGCCCGAGTGCAGCCTCCTCCCCTTCACCAACTTCAGCCATACGGGCACAGAACTCCTGGGGGTTCAAAGTGGGCTGCTGCAGACGGAAACGCAGGATGTTTGTCTCCACAGCTGTCACGTCCACAGCGAACAGAGAGGGACTGCAGTCAAGCAGAGCTGCAAGAGAGTAGGTGTTACAAGCAGGACTCCAAACATCACATCAGATTTCCATCTACTCACCGAGTGCAAATGTTTTTGCATTGCGGTGATCATCCTCCAGCCTTCCTATCATATCCTGCAGAGACAGTTTACCAGCTGCTGCTAGAACACCAGCCTGCCGCATTCCACCACCCAGGGCCTTACGACACCTAACTGCTCGGGCTATGAAGTCTTTAGGGCCCGCAAGCATCGTACCCACAGGGGAACCCAGACCCTGTTACACAACAACAGCATTAACTTGTAATGTAAAGTTCTGTTCTCATCTACATTGAATGTTTGTGCCTTTCACCTTGGAGAGACACACACTGACGGTGTGTGTGTGCTGCAGAACGGTGGACGGAGGCACGCCCTGTGCCACAGCAGCGTTCATCACCCTCGCCCCGTCCATGTGGACCGACAGACCATACCGGTCTGCTAAAGCACGGACCTTCAAGATGGAAACATATAACCTCACTTAACATAGGCCATCAGCAGCACTGCTTTCACGTGCAGAAACATAACACACACCTCCTGCAGGAAGGCCAGAGGCAGCACACGGCCTCCCTGTATATTGTGTGTGTTCTCAACACATATGAGGCGTGAGCGGGGGTAATGAGGATCGGGGTAACCATGGCGGATCTTTGATTCCAGCTGCTCTAGGTCAAATGTCCCATCTGGAAGAGTAGTCACTGTGGTGGCGTGGACTCCAGCCAGCTGGATCAACACAAGAACACAGTCTTTTCCAAGCAAAGATAAAATCCACTACTGTGGATAATGTGGGTGTTTGGTGTACTCACCTGTGCACTCCCTCCCTGCTCGTAGATGTGCAGGTGGGACAGATCGCCCACGATCATCTCGTCTCCTCGCTCCTTGCAGTGCACCATTACTGCACAGTGAAACACACATTTACAACCGTACACATGACCGCATCAAATTCAGGTGATAACAATGACAACGAAGCTCACCTGCGATGAGATTACTCATAGTTCCAGAGGGCACAAACAGGGCAGCCTCCATCCCAAACATATCGGCTGCCAACTTCTGCAGCTCTGCAGGAATGAGTCAAATATTTACCACATAAAATATAATGTGAGCAATTCCTGCAGCACTATCCAAAGGTGAACATTCAAAGGGCGTATACATTATAGTATAGATTATTGGTTACTTAAAATATATAGATTTATCCAATCTTCTGTGCTGGTGTCTGTGCACAAAGACTGAAGGATTATGGGAACAACTACAACAAAGTTTACAAATGTATATCATAACAAATAATTAAAAAAAGGAAACCAGAAGGGAAACACATGTATAAGCTTGTATGCACCTGGATTGGTTCCCATAATCCTTCACTCGGAACGTGTACAAAGCTACACAAAAGGATGCTAACACAGCACCTTTGTCCCAGCTCAGGCCCCACATTGTTAAAAGGACACATTTGTACACTGACTGTGTGATACACGTCATTTTAAAATGCCCCTAAAATGTGGTCAGTGAATGCAGCCTTGTTTTCCCTAGCAGTACAGGGTGAATTAGGTATCCCAGGATGCATTGCAGATGGTTCCATTCTAATGTTTACAAGGCTGCACCATATACGGTCTATGGGCTGCACGAGTGACCTCTGCAGGTTGCCAGGCGACAGGAGCACCGTTTTACGTTCATTCATATTGACGCAGCTAATACGACTACTTTAGAAATACGTAACAAAGCACCAGCTTTTGTTCCCCATACAGAACTGAATGTGTTGTTGTTGTTGTTGTTGTTGTTGTAACTTTTTCTTCCACACAGCCCTTTTCGGCTCTAACCGTTCACTGTCGGGTCTTCCCCCATCACGTCATCTCCGACCTCGGCCTCCGCCATGGCCTGGCGCATCGCAGGACCGGGTTTGGTCACCGTGTCGCTGCGGAGGTCCACCACACGAGCGTGGGCCGCCCCGCACGCTCCCGGTCTCCCGGCATTATAGTATCCTCGCGCGGACGTGCTCCGTCCCAGAACAGCGGCTGCAGCTGCTGCTCGTGCACGGAACCTTTTTCCTGAAGCCAGGAAGCCATATTTAAAGGAGGAAAACAAAACAGTGCTGGAAAACGTTTTCAGTGACATGACGTTCCTCTTTCAATCATCTTCAATCCTCGCATAGGTGTTTGTATTGAACTTTGGGATCGTTGCACCTGCAATCGATAATCATTGACTGCCAGTTAAATTAATGGATTACCTATCTATACGTCGACATGCACAGAGCAAGATTTACCGCAAGATGGCGCCATACCTCAGCAAAACTCATTATTTTACTTTCACACTGGACAACAAAAAAAAGATGCGTCTGTTTGTATGTTGCAACTGTAACATCTCGCAACTTTAAATAAAAAACCTGATCATTTTCAGTGTAACTGCAAAAACACAAAACTGAACGTAACCTAAAATTTCATTGTCAGGCATTTGAAACCCTGATATATAAGTGCTGTATGTGCAGATATATTTACAGTTTTTTCCCCTCATCCCTGTGCATGTGTGTCTCTGTTGACATGCTAAGGTCACAAATGCTCTGAAATAACTGTGACACCCCGACATTCTTCAGAGGTCACCGGCCTCCTTTTGGCTTGACCTTTCTGCCTGTGCTGAGCCGTAAAGCTAATTCTGAACCATCATCCATTTGGGTCATTGTAGAGACACATGCAAACACGCCGAGGCTAAACTAGTTATATCCAGCACTATAACCTTATTTGTATCTGTAATAAAGCCCCAGTTCCCTCACATACATACATGGGGCTATGTCAATATTTGGTGGTGAGGTCTTGTGGGAATTTCTACACCGTCAACTGAGATAGTCTTCGAGGGAGGCGCATATATACAAAACATCTCTCTCCTCCCTCCCTTTTCTGCCCGTCTTACAAACGCTACAGTCGTCCCACCCCCCTCTCTACCCTCACACACATTTCCCACTTCATGCCGTCTTATCTGATTTTAATCACTTGATAACAGTCCCGGTGTGTGCTATCAGGGGCCACATCAGGCTGTAGTTAAAGTTGATACTGCCAGTAACAGAACCAGGTTTTATTATCCATAACAAGTCATCATTAAAAGTCATTAGCAAACATCAGCATCATAAAAAAGGCCACAGTGGGCCCCGAGAGCCTCGCAAGAGCCGTGACGAGAGAGAGAGATGTGAGCAAGGCAGAGCAGCGATGGACAAGGGTGATAACTGAGCAGGAGTTTTTACGGGATCACTGTTGGCAGTGTGTTCTGTAACCTCACTGTTTTGTTTTTTTTTTGTCAGTGTGTGTGTTTCTGTCAAATGCCTTGCAGCATTCCTTTTGGAGAAAATATTGAATTAGAGAAAAAGAGGCAGAGAGGGAGAAATGAAGGAGAGGGAGAAATATTGACTCCTTCTGGGAAGGAGCGAGACGGCAACGCCTTTCCAATAACCATAAACCCACTGGGCTGAAAATAGACGGGCCGAATGAATAAACGAATGTGTTCATCCCACATGAGCTCTTCTCTTTCACGGACGGAGGGGAATGGAGGTGACCCCCCCACCCCCCCTCCCCCTCCTCTTCTCTCTCTCTCTCTCCTCTTTCACTGAAACCATCACTTCTTCACTGTGACGAGAGATATTAACTGGAACAAAACAGGTGTTTATGGGAAGCGTTTCCTACGCACGCACACACACACACACACACACACACACACACACATTTTAATGTGTGGCATATAGGTGTCGACATCAGGGCCTTAGAAACAAGAGTAACATCTGTTTCTCATCTGTTCCCGCCCCCCCCCCCCCCTTCATATGTCATGGGCCATGTGGACGTG
>JAVQJX010095297.1:0-18101 GCA_036025115.1 Ambassis agassizii | reverse complement strand
TAGGATAATAATTCAAAGGATATTAATATTTTTTGCATATAGTTCCCCCAACACTGTGGAAATAAGAAAAGGCTTTCCCTCAGTTATGATTATGAAACATGTTGAATTGAGAATGGCATTATAAACTGTGCAGCATTTGGTCCTCAGAGGTACGTACGCACCACCACAAGTTATTCAACAGTGTTCTCAATGGAATGCTACTTTTTTGCAGAATCAGCTAAGGATGTAAAATAAAATAAAAGACCGAAAAAGAAAATTAGAAATTCATGACTCTTAGACCCCCTGATTCTCAGTCGTTGTGTAAAGTAGTGTAGATAAATAATTGAGTATATTAGATTATGGTTCCCTCACTCTGCATGCCCACTGTCTGCTCTCTTACAGCTTGTTGCATCAGGATCACAACACAACAAATCCAGCCAATTAAATATATAGAGACACAATTATGAATGTTTGAGGCTGTGGCCTGGTCACAGGTGATATATCTATGACATTTGTGGGGTGGCATGATGTTGGTGAATGAATGGATAAAAACCTTTTCACTGAGAACCAAACTGCTACTCCCCCCTCCCAGTATGTGTTTTACTTAACACACACATGCACCAGAGAGAGATGATGAGATACAGCAGATAGCAGATGACTACTGAAACAACAGGAAGTGTTTACTGTTTTAAAGTCTAGTTAATATTTCAGTATGATCATGAGCCAAATAATTACCTATGATAAGATCTGCTATAATTACATTTCAGATCCACAACTAACTGTGATAAATCTCCTAATACGGTTCATTTACCTCCATTTCCTGCTGCCTTTTGGTTTAGTTTAGGATGGTATTGATGGTGTTTTTTTTTTTTCTTGGGACCGAATCAAGGGCAGAGATGGTATTTTTATATGTGATTTATGTGATTCTGCAGCAATATCTTGTCCTTGATATAGCTGCAAGACTGCAGACATGGTGTTCTCTGTCTCTCCCTCTAACCCTCCTTTTATCTTTATGTATTTACCTTCCATTGTTGTGCTATTACCTGTGTGACTGTGCATACAGGTTTTCATTGTTTATGGAGAGAAAATAGATAGAAAAAATAAATTCATGTTTTAAAAATCAGTTTTAATCAGATGTGTGAGAACAGGCCTTAGTTTCAGCTGTGTTTGTATTTGCCACTGATCGTCAGTGTGTTTCCCATCTCCATGTGCGCATGCTTGCACAGAGGCTGTGCTCCCCATTTGAATTGAGTGACACTGCAGTATGATGTGAAGCTGGAGAACAGTGTGGCTCACTGAGACTCCTGGTGGCCAGTTTGATAGCAGCATCTAAGACTTTAGCAGCTCAATACAGAGAGCAACAAAGAGGACAGACAGACAGACAATCAGAGAGATAGGCAATGCAGAGATTAAGCAGTTGTCTGCCACCAGCCTCCCCCACCACTTCTTACTCATCAGTCTCGGTCTTCTCATGCTGTCGCTGTGGGTTTATCAGCTGTTTTAGAGGTACAGTAAGTAGATGAGTGGTGTTCTCCACAGCTGGAGGAGCTGGGCATATGTTACTGTTCTCACAGGAGTGTTAGACAGAAGGATACAGTTTCTCTTTGTACTTCCTGAGTTTCTGTCAGTGAAGACAATGCTTTTAATACGGATGAAGTATGAAGCAGCAGCAGAAGTCAAACATGTTGAGAATGGTAAATAAGGGCAAATCTAAAAGGTCACGGGTACTTAAATGTTCAGGAATGAGGTAAATATCACTTGTAAAGGTCAAGGAGAGGACAAGGAGACATGTGATCATAGTAACCTTGACTGTGACCAGTAAGTCTTCTACTACTTATGCAGTAGTATCCTGTGTTTTAGCAAGTTCAAGCTACTAACCACATTTCTGACACACTTATTCAACTAAATCCGTTTTTTTTTTCTTCTAAGAACGGTCTTAACGGGTTACACCTGGCCTCCAAAGAAGGTCATGTCAAGATGGTCTTGGAGCTACTACATTCAGGCATCGAGCTGGAAGCCCAAACCAAGGTAACTGTTTCTCTCTGTATGCTTGCCACTTAACACAAACGAATAAAGCACTTGAACTTCCCCATAATCTCTGAACCTTTTAAGATGGCTTGTCAGCAATATCACATCTGAGAATGATGAAAGCTTTGTTCACTGTCAGCCTGTTATTCTTTCACTGCTGCCTCTGTGTTTATCTAGTTATTTAAAACATACATTGAAAAACACAGAGAAAAATAATCCAGGTTTCAACGATCCTCCACTGGCTAGATGTATTTCAGAGTTGTTCCCTCAGTGTGAAGATCGAGACCATTAGGCTGTAATAATTGCCCTCTCATTCACTTTAATTTTCCTCTCTGTGTGACCTCCAGAAAGGGAACACTGCTCTCCATATCGCAGCGCTGGCCGGCCAGGAGAAAGTGGTGGCTGAGCTCGTCAACTACGGTGCCAATGTTAATGCCCAGTCACATGTGAGTCATCACACAAGAAGTTAAACACCCTAATATGTGACCAAGCCATGCATTGTTATTTGTAACTATACATTATGCATATCTACCCTAACAGAAAGGGTTCAGTCCTCTCTACATGGCAGCGCAAGAGAACCATTTAGAGGTGGTGAAGTTCCTGCTTGAGAATGGTGCCAATCAGAGTCTCCCAACAGAGGTATGTGTGTCTCCAACAGACAGCTTCATTATTTATGCTGTCTAAGGTTGTCCTGACCAGCCAGGATGATGAGTAATTACATCCTCAAATATTACGAGTGTTGCATGCTTGCGCTGTGAAGAAGCTGTGAGTAGCCATCAAGTTGTTTATGGGTCCAAATTCTTTCGATCAAAATATTTTCTTTTCTATCAAGATATTTTATTTTTGAGAAAAGTTATAGCTGTACTCAGATCTGTTCAAAGATTATAATATCACACAGAATATGCATGCTCCCATTACCCTACCTCATCATCATTCCCTTTATGTTCCTCTTTTGTATTCTTACTTGCTCCTCTCTTAACCCTGTGACAATTACTGGCCTGTGAAAATTCTTTACTGTACTATGAATGGAATTAGCATATTCTTCATAAAATCATAATCTTCTGAAAGCACACTGCCCCACTTTTCATACCGTTTTCAGCAACAGATGGTCAATTAGGAAAACTGTCCTGATCAACTAACTGATTAAGCTCCTCCTTTGTTTCTCTCCTCAGGATGGCTTCACCCCTCTCGCGGTGGCCCTTCAGCAAGGCCACGAAAACGTTGTAGCGCTGCTCATCAACTACGGCACCAAAGGCAAAGTCCGCCTCCCCGCATTGCACATCGCCGCACGAAACGACGACACACGCACCGCAGCTGTCCTCTTGCAGAACGACCCCAACCCCGATGTACTCAGCAAGGTACTGCAATTGTTTACAGTATGACAATGCAGCTAACTGTAAATATAAATAATTATAATAAGGAGTAATAAGTAATTATATCACTATATTTCCTCAATGCTCTCAATTGTGTGTAATCTGTATAATGATCTTGACCCTGTTATTCTGTAGCGATATAAATAGATTTCAATTGTCCCTCTTGTGCTTGTGTGTCTTTCTCCCTAGACTGGTTTCACACCTCTCCATATTGCAGCTCACTATGAAAATATGAGTGTAGCCCAGCTGCTGCTGAACAGAGGAGCCAATGTGAACTTCACCCCCAAGGTCAGTCCATGTCAAACAGCTGAGTAATAATAATTGCAAAAACTTCCATCCTACTTTTGTTGTGTTGAGAGGCAACTCATTTGTTGCCCCTCCTTCTCTAGAATGGCATTACACCGCTTCATATAGCCTCCAGGAGGGGCAACGTGATGATGGTTAGACTCCTGCTGGACAGAGGAGCACAGATTGATGCCAAAACTAAGGTAGTGTATTTTCACCATTATTCTTTGTTCACTTCTGTCTGGTATTCTATGCCTATGCATAATATTCTTCTATTATGTGCTGGATTTGTATATTTCCCAGCTGATTCAATTGTTTCTGTATAAAGTGTTGTTTACCACCTCGTCTTCTGTCTTTCTTTGTAGGATGAGCTCACTCCTCTCCACTGTGCAGCCAGGAATGGTCATGTTCGCATCATTGAGATCCTGCTGGAACACGGTGCTCCCATCCAGGCTAAAACTAAGGTTGAAGAAACACTGCACTCACTGTGGCCTGTAATCACAGATCATCAAGGGTTCTTGTTAAATACTGATTTTAACATTGAAAATCCAGTACTTAGCAAATTAAATAAATGAATGACTTTGATAAATAATGACCCCCTTATCACATGAATGAAGATTATCCGAACGTAATTGCAACACTGTTAATTATAATTTCACCCCCTACAGAATGGTCTGTCCCCCATCCACATGGCAGCTCAAGGGGATCACATGGACTGCGTCAGGCAGCTCCTGCAATACAACGCTGAGATTGATGATATCACACTGGACCATTTAACCCCTCTTCACGTAGCAGCCCACTGTGGCCACCATCGCATGGCCAAAGTTCTACTGGACAAGGGGGCCAAAGCAAATGCACGCGCTCTGGTGAGAGACCCATAATTGCATGTTAAATGTTAAAGTACAGCCTTTGCTCCTTCTTTGTTTCAAAGGGACGCTAACTGTAACCTTTTTGCTTTGCTTCTCCTTCTGAATTGTTATTATTAGTTAAAGGGTTAACAGATTTAGAGCCGTTGAACGTAAAGATCACAAACCCTCACGGATGTGGATATGTGTGTTCTTGTTGTGAACTATTTCCTCCTGTGTCTGCAGAACGGCTTCACACCTCTTCATATTGCTTGCAAGAAGAACCACATGCGCTCTATGGACCTGCTGCTCAAACACTCCGCTTCCTTAGAAGCTGTCACAGAGGTGAGATAATGTGGCCACCAGGGAAAGAGTCTGAAATATCCACTATGATGTAAACGTTTTCACCCAAGAGGAACTCATAAAGCAGTGCCTTTTTGGGACAGATTACCACGCATTTAATTAGATGTGATAGTAAAAGAGATAAAGTTAGAATGGCTCTGAAATGAGTAAAGTGTGAAGTGCTACATTTTTACCTTAATATATTCCCTCTCACTGCCATCTATCTTAAAACTTCAATACCGACTGTTGACATTAATTGTCTCATCTGCTGGTACCATCACTGAGAACAATCTTCACCGAATCACATGTAACTAATGGCCTGACTTCATTACAATACATAGTGTATCTTGTGTTCTTTTTGTGTGTACAGTCTGGTCTCACTCCGCTCCATGTGGCAGCATTCATGGGTCATCTAAACATTGTGAAAAACCTGTTACAAAGAGGAGCTTCACCTAATGCTTCCAATGTGGTAAGAACTATTTCTTCTTCTGTGCCTTTTGTTCTGCTTGGGCTGAGGAATACAAACACAAGATGTCAAATTATCTTAGTAACAAAAATACTTCATAAAAGCCTATTGATCACAGTTTAACTGAACCATAGGTAAATGCCAATCAAATGCTGGAGCACTAGTTTGTCCATCTCTCTTCATCAGAAAGTGGAGACTCCCCTCCACATGGCCTCCAGAGCGGGACACTGTGAAGTGGCTCAGTTCTTGCTGCAGAATGCAGCACAGGTGGACGCCAAGGCTAAGGTATGAGCTGCTTTATTCTTCACACAAAATGATCCTCAGTCACTGCTTTACAACCTCACTTAAACTAGTTGAAAATATGAGGTAACTTCCAACTCTCCACTCTCTGTGCCCAGGATGACCAGACGCCCCTACACTGTGCAGCCCGTATGGGCCACAAAGAGCTTGTGAAGCTGCTCCTGGAGCACAAGGCCAACCCTGACTCAGCTACAACAGCAGGTCATACACCCTTACACATTGCTGCACGTGAAGGACACGTCCACACCATTCGAATTCTACTGGACGCTGGAGCACAGCAAATCAAGATGACAAAAGTAGAGTAAAAATCACAGTCCACAAAAAAAGTGAATGTTTCTGAATTAACTTTTGGTATGGTAAACATTTCTCTGTGTATTTTTGTCCCTGTTGAGCAGAAAGGTTTCACTCCTCTCCACGTGGCTTCTAAATATGGAAAGGTGGACGTGGCAGAACTCCTTCTGGAGAGAGGAGCCAACCCCAATGCAGCTGGCAAGGTGAGACAGTCTGTGTACCAGAAACGACGAAGCAGACTTAACAAGCCTGCCAGGAACAGGCTTTGATATTAGCTCATTAGCTGATTGCCAGATTACCATGGTATGTGTTTCATATATACATGTTTCTGTGTGTCTGTGGTTTTATATATGTGTACATGTGTATGTGTGTGGTTAACAGAACGGTCTGACACCCCTTCATGTGGCCGTCCATCACAACAACCTGGATGTTGTAAAACTCCTGGTCAGCAAGGGAGGATCTGCACACAGCACTGCCAGAGTAAGATGCTCATATATGTGTGAGCAGGACAACACAACATGCCAACCCATTGCTAAAAAACACACACACACACACAAAAGAGGTCATACAAGTGTGTGACACTCAAACATACAGCAACTATACTCTTAATAACGTTAATGTAAAATTCGACATGGACAGTGCTTAGAGGAGCGATGGCCACTCTTGTTTTTGTCCTATTTTTTTCTCCGCAGAACGGCTACACTCCCCTGCACATAGCAGCCAAGCAGAACCAGATGGAGGTGGCCAGTTGTCTACTTCAGAACGGAGCATCACCCAATGCGGAGTCCCTCCAAGGCATCACGCCCCTACACCTGGCTTCACAGGAGGGAAGGCCTGATATTGTGGCTCTGCTCATCTCCAAACAGGCCAACGTAAATCTAGGAAACAAGGTGCAGTCCTAGAATGGATCCCAGAGAGAAACCTTTGACAAATGTAGCTTTCCTTCTTCATTGACTATACACGTATCTACATTTCTAGGTCATTGATTTTTGTCTTTCAGAATGGCCTGACTCCTCTGCATCTTGTAGCTCAGGAGGGTCATGTGGGTATTGCTGACACGTTAGTCAAACAGGGTGCCTCAGTTTATGCTGCTTCACGGGTAAATCGCACCGTAAACCCCATTTCTGTTATTTATGTCCAAATATGACATGATTTGGTAACAATGAAGCTGCTGTTCAACCTCTCTCTCCTCCCCTCAGATGGGCTACACACCCCTTCATGTGGCCTGTCACTATGGCAACATCAAGATGGTGAAGTTCCTTCTGCAGCAGCAGGCTCATGTTAACAGCAAGACAAGGGTAATGTTCCTTGTCATCACTTGTTTGTTTTTTTTTTGTTTTTTTTTATCTCACTGAAGGAAACGTTGCTCTTTTATCTTACTTCTATTTTTGTGTCTCCAGATGGGTTACACACCTCTGCACCAGGCAGCTCAGCAGGGCCATACTGACATTGTTACCCTATTGCTGAAACACGGAGCCCTGCCCAATGAGATTACTACGGTGAGACGCTTTATAACCTTCCTCCTGCCAGTATTCTCTCGAACTATAAATGCGTGTCTATTTTAAGGGCATCTCTTTGAGATCATGTGCTCTTTTTAGATTACCCCAGTTTTAACACCACTAAACTATAATTATTACATTCTATTGTATACTAAATTTTCACTCAGACTCTTTCCAAAATGACAAAATCCTCATTGTTTTTTGTCAAAATGGTTACATGTATGCAGGTATTTTTAGTAACGTTTCTCATCTCTCTTTCTGTAGAATGGGACATCTCCCCTAGGCATTGCTAAGCGGCTGGGTTACATCTCTGTCATCGACGTGCTGAAGCTGGTTACCGAGGAGTCCGTCTCCGTGGTGAGCAACACATCATGCACGGTTCACATGTACACGCCAAGAAGTAGCCTTGACACGCCATGACTCAGATCTTCAATCCAATAACAATCTTGTCTTAATTAAGCTCGCCTTTTTCACCTGCGTGCAAGTTAATTTCCTTGCTTGCACTCCCTCTCTGCCTCCTCACAGATCACCACAGAGAAACATCGGATGAGTTTTCCAGAGACAGTTGATGAGATTTTGGATGTTTCAGAGGATGAAGGTAGGCTATCTGATTAAACTCTGTATGACTTGGATCATTTATTTTCAGCCCTGATTTGCTATTTTAGTAGAAGAATCCTGTATGGGAAGTGCACTAACATATGGACATGTGGCTGTTTATAACACATTTTTTCCATGTGTTTTGTAGGCGTTGCCCAGCTAACGTTAGGTAGGATTGTGTCTGTATCTCTACCTTGTCCGGTGGCTAGTGAACTTGTGCCTTCATTGCAATTACACTTTCTCATTTTCTCTGTCTGTCACTAACTGTCTTTCTAATCAGTTCTATTATCAACTCTTTTATTCTCTCCGATGTGCTCAGAGATTTATTTATTTTAAAAAAAAAAGTGTTTTTCATCAGCATGTAGTCACAACATTTTCCTTTTATCAGCGTATCTGTATGTGGGCTTACTATCGACAGAACTCCAATATTTCTGTATTTTAAAAGCAAAAATTAGCATTGCTGTTACATTTGCCTTTTACAGCCTAATTGATCCATAAACTGATTAAACACATGCTGTGCTGCAGCTGTGACTCTCTCCTGAAAATAACGGGCAAAGTTGCTGTTTAAGCTTTAAAAAATGACTTACAAATCAAATTACTGTCAGTTATTTCAAAACATTTTGGAGCTTCAGTTCTTGTTGTTTCTTATACTTAATTTCATTACTTTTTTTCCTTCTTTAACATTGTTCTGTTTTCAGCTAATTGATGTCAAAGTGTCTGTGATCATCTCTGTCTCGTATTGTTTACTGTTGGTATTATTTCAGTCTCATACCTATTTAATAATTGAGGTATTTTCTCCTACACAGAAACCATCACCACATGTGATTTCATCTTTAATGGGCATGCTCACTAAAAAAAAAAAAAACTGTCACCAGGTGCCTTGCAGTTTGCCGTCCATGCAGTGTCCTCAACTGTGTTTAATACTCACTGTCTTACCAATCCTCTTCTTTCACTTCTTTGGTTTCCATCAGCTCTGGTTGTTGTCGCATTGCTTGGACTAAAATATTTGAAAACGCTCTGTGGCCATTTTTTTTCTGTGGTTTCATGAAGGGATGGGAAGGATGGAGGCATAATGATTTCCATTTGAATTATTTTAAGAGAAAGAAAGCTAAAAAAAAAGAGAGAACAAAGTCAGAATGCATTAAGAGAAATGCTTTCCATTGGCAGATGTTTTATTTGATTTAGCTTGATTGAACCCGTTGAGTTCAGATCATCATCCTTTTTGGCCCATATTCCCCTGTTCTCATCCTTTTTCTATCTTAATTCCTTATGTGCTTTTTTTTGCAACCTGTTGCAGATTTTTTTTTTTTCCATTTTTTCACCTACCTCACTGTTTTATTTTATCCCCACAGGAGATGAGTTGCTTGGTATGGACGGAGCGCGCTACTTGAAGCTCGATGACTTCAAAGACCAGGATGATGACTTTCTCTCCCCAAAGAAGACCCTCAGAGACTTTGAGGGCGGCATGGGTACCACGTAAGTATATCATGAGCAGACCAGCTGCTAAATTAAGGCTTTTGTCCTGGTTTGGGTTTATTTTTAAGAATAATAGAGACGTAAAATGTGACAGATCTTTTTTTAAATCATGAGAAGCAGCCGAATGAGATAAAATTCCTCTTCCTCTACCACAGGCCGTATTCTCCTGCTATTCCCAGGATCCCCTGTGTGTCACCAGAGACAGTTTTGCTGGATCAGGTATGCTTAACTCATTTGCAGAATGAATTTTATTTTGTAAGCAAACATTAATTTATCCTGTGGACAGCTAATATCTATTTGGGACAGCAACATAATATTTAAAAAGTAGTCTTGTCGTGGTTTTCTCTCATAGTTGATTTACTTTTGCCCTGTTTCTGTCATTCTGTCATTTTGCTTTCTTATCTCTTCTCTATGCTTTCCTCCCACTTCATCTTTTCAGTCATGGTTGTTTAACTGCCTTTCAGTTTTTCACTGCCTTTCATTTTCCTCTCTTTCTCTCTGACCTCAGCACACCCCCATCCCTTTGCCGAAAGAGTATGACGAAGACTCTCTTATCCCAAGCAGTCCAGCTACAGAGACTTCAGACAATGTCAGCCCTGTAGCCAGCCCTATTCACACCGGGTGAGCTTTTTCATTGCATGTTAATCTGTTTTTATATATAGATTTATATATACACAGAGAAAGTGTTAAATGAGACAAAGTACAATAAATGTGTTACATGCATTTATATCTGCATGTAGCATTTAAATCTGCTATGTCGTAATTAATGTGTGTCACACAATGAGTCAGCATTTACAAAGCCGACAGTAATGTGAGGGGTTAAAGATTGAATTCACCCTGTCAGTCATACACTCATTTGTAGTAAAGGTGCTGTCTAATCCAGGATCAAACAGCACGGGGCTTTCATTTAATTTGCTTTGTCTGTCATTCATGTTGAACTTTCCTGTCAAAAAGTGCACCAGGCAATGAACTGATGTCCTCTTTTTGACATATAATACATGAACTGATCAATTCAAAACACTCCTAAATGGGGCCACAAATGTTTCCTGTGAGACCTTTTGTTTTATTAATCCCTGTGACTCTCAGCTTCCTGGTGAGTTTCATGGTGGATGCGCGAGGTGGTTCCATGCGGGGCAGCAGACACCATGGCCTGAGAGTGATCATCCCTCCTCGAACCTGTGCTGCACCAACGCGCATTACTTGCCGTCTCGTCAAGCCCCAGAAACTGACCACACCCCCCCCACTGGTGGAGGGCGAGGGCCTCGCCAGCCGGATCATCTCTCTTGGTCCATCCAGTATGCAGTTTCTTGGGTGAGTCAAATGTGGACTTAGTTTGATGACTGCATACTGTATAACATCCACCCATGCTTATGTCAAACTGTATTTAACATTATTTCTACAGACCTGTCATAGTGGAAATCCCTCACTTTGCCTCACTGGGCAGAGGGGACCGAGAACTTGTGGTCCTCCGCAGTGAAAACGGCTCAGTGTGGAAGGAACACCGCAATCGCTATGGTGATGAAGTGCTGGAAACTATTCTGAATGGCATGGACGAAGGTCAGTGTGATGATAATGGATGTCACTGTCCATGAGGCTTTGCAGATAAGTCAGTCTTAATCTTGATGTATGACCCTGGAGGTACAGAACAGGAGTGCTTTTTATGGGAATGCTGTCTCAGTTGGATCACATAAATGACTATCTCATATCCACTTAGGCAGTAAAATGTTTAACTACATGATGTTATTGAACAATGGGTGTGTCTCTTTTCAATGTTTTCACAGACCTAGAGAGTCAAGAAGAACTTGAGAAAAAGAGAATCCGCCGAATCATCTCCACAGACTTCCCCCTCTACTTTGCTGTAGTGTCTCGTATTCAGCAGGAGAGCGACGTCATCGGTCCGGAGGGCGGCCGACTGACTAGTAAACTGGTGCCTCACGTGGAGGCCATCTTCCCAGAAACAGCTGTCACCAAGAGAGTGAGGCTGGGACTACAGGTTAGAATAGTGATTAAATGCAGATCCAAACTTTTGTTTGGATGTTCATACATCATCCCAGTGCTTTGCAGAAATGACAGAAAACAGAATCTCAACACAAATTCTCAGTTAACATGTTCACCCAAGGCCTCAATTTTAGTTTGTGGATGCTTTCCATCTCTTTGATTCGAGGTGCTATCTGGCATGGAAATTTGAAATGAATTAAATTGATTTTTGACAAATAAGCTCTTGACCTTTCTACTTTAACTACAAATAAATTAGTATTTGCAACACGTGTTGTCCATCCTGGCAAACTGGAGCTTTTGGCAAACATGCGGCAGACTGTTACTCATCCAGGCCTCCACAGACACACATATGGGACCCATATGGGTTTTTTGGCAAACACTCATGCTGACTATCTGTTTTCACTCAAACACCTCCGCTTGGCTTTGTTTTCCTTGACAGAGAGATTATGACGGATTATTCTTCATTTCAGTTGTTTTGGTCACTTCAGTGTTTATGTTTTTTTTTTTGTCACGACACTGATGTTATGCAAGGAAATCGCATGGAATCTTGCTTTACCTTATGCTGGTCTGTTTATGTTTTTCCTTCTTATCCAGCCATTCATCACTCCTCAGTTGCCTGATTTAAGTTGAGCCACACTGACCGAGCTGAAGCACTGATCTGAGCTGGGTCAGGTGTGAAATATGAATTTGTTGCATGTGTGAGTATGGCAGTGAGTTTGATGCTTTAAGATATTGCATGTTTGCTGTATTTTTTTTTTCCTTTTGTACCTATGCCTTGCCTATGCTCTTTGAGACTTAAGTGCAATGCTTCAGTTTATCCTTCACATATTTTCTGCCATTTTCAGTTTGTGTCCTTTAAACCTCGTTGTCAACATCTTCTCAATGCGCTTCTCCCTCCCCACTTTTTAACTCAGGCTCAGCCAATCCCTGATGAATTGCTGACAAGGCAGCTCGGTAACCAGGCGACCTTCAGCCCCGTGGTTACCATTGAACCACGCCGGCGCAAATTTCACCGTCCAATCGGGTTGCGCATTCCCTTACCCCCATCTTGGAGAGAGAGTCCTCGTGATGCTGGCGAGGGCGATACTACCAGCTTGCGCCTCCTCTGCAGTGTCATTGGTAGGATTCACTTTATATGTTCCCCCTGTACTTTTATAGGGGAATCTGTGAAATTGGTCACATGGTCTGGTTGTTGTGTCACAGGTGGGACGGCACCAGCTCAGTGGGAGGACATCACTGGAACCACCAAGTTGATGTACGCCAACAACTGTGCCAATTTTACCACCAATGTGTCTGCAAGGTGGGAAACTCAGCAGTAGTGAAGACCCTCATATTATCCTCTCCTTCCTTTCTGTCTTGCATACATCTGAAAATGATTTCTTCTGTCTCATCCAGGTTCTGGCTGGCAGATTGTCCACGTACAGCTGAGGCGGTGACCTTTGCAAACTTGCTTTACCGGGAGCTAATGGCCGTTCCATATATGGCCAAGTTTGTTATTTTTGCAAAGATGAACGAGGCACGAGAAGGACGCTTGCGTTGTTACTGCATGACCGATGACAAAATGGACAAAACTCTGGAGCTGCATGAAAACTTCACTGAAGTGGCTCGCAGTCGAGATATTGAGGTCAGCTGTAGGGCAAAGTCAGCACAGTCACAAATGCAGTCTTATACTGCATGTAATCTGATTTGATTTTCACTACTTTGCAGGCAGAAAGGTCATGATGGAAAGGAGAGACGTTAGACTTTATGTGGTATATTAATGTTCGTTGTTCATTTTAACAGGCTGATTGTGATATTCTGCGGCTGGCTGTGATCACAGCTGCTGCAGAAGCTGTACTTTTAGCCTGAGGAGCTGTGCCATGTCAGACAGAACTACTATTTAAACCTGCAGTATTTCCTAGACAGATGTATTCCACCAGAGTGCTGCAGGAATTTGCCAGCTTATATTGTTACAACTTTCAAAGCTTAACATGTTGCAGCCATAATCATGACAGAAGCAGAACCAAGCACAGCCTCTGTGACAGCTGTTTAACCCCAAGGCCTCAAATACAGTCTGTGTCAGCAACAGTCCCTTTAGTTTTTTGGCGGTTTTTGTGTGTGTGTGTGTGTGTGTAATGGTGCCTGAACATCCACAGCTGTGGACTCATAGTGTCATACTGCAGTTCAGACTGCCCCTAGGGGTCAGAGAGGGTTTTATGTGAGTCCATTTTAGGCATTTCTAGATTCCTGTAAACATGTTAAATATTACTGCAAAGTATTCGAAGACAGTATATCTCATCATGTTGTGATGTTTTCCACAGCTAATGGAGGGCATGCCGCTGCACCTGGAGTGTTCCGGGAACCTGGTGCCCATCCGGAAGGCCACTCAACAACCTCGTAGCTTCAGCTTCCAGGCCTTCAGAGATAACCGACTGCCTGTTTCTGTCAAGGTCTGTCCCATCCAACCGTCCATACAGTATGTCTGTCCTTCACTAGCCATGTACGCATACAGTATTATGCTTTTTTCAGTTTTGTGTGTCAAGGAGCCTCTCACCAGTTCAACAGCTGCCAATCACCAAAACAACCTGTCCACGTGCACAGTTTGCTTTTTACTGCCACATGAGCCAGGCAGCCGTTCTCACTGTTAGCATGTAAATGTACTCATAACAGTCCAGAACCTCTCTCTCTCTGTCTGTTTTCATTCAGTACACCATGACACTAAAAAGTCACATAAATAACATGATTTCACTCTTGAAGAAAGTCTGATATATTCATACAGTATGAAGGAAATGTATATATCTATCATTATCCTCAACATCTAAACAAAGCAACAATTTATATATGTTTTTTGTTTTTTAAATTTAATTTAAAGGCAAATGTGAGGGTAAACCTCTTCCTGGTTACATTGATTTTTTTTTAATATGACTTTTCTTGTACAGATGATATATCTGATTTCATACTGTGCATATATGTGTCTCCTCTCATGTCTGTCCTTTGACCATATTTCTGTATTTTACACTTTTATTTTTTCAAGTACTGTCAGTGCCTCTCTCTGTCCATGTGTGCTAGTCATTGTGACGTACAGTACTGTTCAGTATCAGCTAGATGATTACTTTCAACTGAGCATCAAACAACTTACCTAATTTGCTGTCGACTCTCTTGGGTAATTGTTTGCATGTCCTGTGACTCCCTCACTTTCTTTGCCTGCCTTCCTATCTTGCGGCCTTGCCTGTCTGTATGTCTGTCTCACTGTCTTTCTTTCTCTCTCTCACGGTCACTCTGTAACTGTCTGGTCTGACAGATGTCCAGGTAAAATGTGCAGGTAAATCTCTCCCTCTCGCCTGCCTGTGGACTGCTTCCATCCCTGTTTCCCCCTGCTTCTCGTCCCATGTTAACTGCGCCACAAAACTTGAGAGACTTTGGAGGGATCTAATACCTGTTTCGGTCTGTTTTTCTTCCTCCTCCTCCTCTCTCTATTCCTGTCTCTTTACTCCTCCTCTTTCTCTCTCTCTCTCTACATTCTTTCTCCTCATTTTTCTGTCCCATATTCTTCCTCTGCTCTTTCTCTTCCTCCATTTTCTCATGGTGCTACTGTAGGTCAGAGATAGTAACAAGGATGCCACAGGCTTTTTGTCCTTTTTGCGGAAGTGCACCAAATACGAGGACACACAGCACGTACTGTGTAACCTAAACATAACCATGCCACCTTGTGTCAAGGTAAGGACTTGCTTGCAAACATGCACAATGAGAAAGTAAAAAGCAGTATTTAACTCACACTGTCACAAAAAGGACCAGAAAGGAGGAAAAAAAAAGTCTAATGTTGTCGTGTGAACTCTTTAAATCTTTCTTTAGGTTGTTGGAAGTGAGGAGCGCAGACGAACTTTAACCCCTCTCGCCCTGAGAGAGCGCTACAGTGCGTTGAACGAGCCTGGTGTGGGTGAGTCCTTCAATGCCTGACCTTCAGCCCTTTCTTGAGATACACGTAGCAGAGACGGGCGCTGAATGTTGCATTGCCCCTTTACCCACAGCCCTGCTTCTTACTCCCCCTCTACTCTCCCTTATCTGTCTTGCGTGCACGCATGGCACAAAGACCGAGCCTTGGATGCAATGCACTGCTCTACAGTATGCCCCCGAGTTATTTGCAGTGCAGTTTAGAGGAAATCAGATTGAATGTGCGATCAGAAGACAAGGAGCAGTCCCAAACATGAACCAAACTGGCTCTAGGGCACACGGCAACTTTTCTGTTCTGAGCGCCCTGGTAGCTTTGACAGTCGATGAATGAGTTCTGTGATTGGTTTTGCATGGCGCTGGTATCTCCACTGCGATTTCCAACGGCATGGCAGCAGATGCTGTTAGCTAAAGCACTGTAGCTTAGCACTGAGAATGGGCAGGAGCTCACAGTGGAGTTAGACAGAGGAGTCCTTATACTGGCCTGTGATAAAAACGAACACGAACAACATGACATTCCAGATTAAATGATGCTCATGCTGGGTTGGTGGCAGTGATTGGGAAAGGCCTTTTCTGTCTATCAAGTACACAGCGCTGCTACATTGCACCTCAGTCCCTCTGTAATGATTAATGAATGCTACTGTGGTTACTGGGACTAGCACCTGAATGAACCCCAAATTCTAACCTGCCCCATAATGAATATTTTATGGATAAAAGCAGTGTGGTGGGTGTTAATCATTTCCTCCTGCACAGCAGTGCTGTTTCTAAGGTAAGTATTGCCACTAATGTTATAGCAGATGACGCCAGTGTCATTTTTTCTAGGTTAAAACTTTTATTTTGTCAGTGATAAATCAAAATCAAAAGGAAGGTATGGAGGATATTATTCACATGGCAGCAATATTTGGACAGTAGTCAGTATCTACTGGACTCTATTTAGACTGTGACATTAATATAATCTTGATGGCACTGGCTTCTGAATGCATCGTTGTGTATTCTAAACTGGCTGTTTTCTTCTTTTTTTAGCCACAGTGAATGCCATGTAGAGGACTGAGATCAAAATCAACATCATATCTGAACAGCTGGGTCTGAGCTGGGCAGGTTAGTGAGGAGCATTGGAATTACAATCTAGAACTACTGTGGATTTGAAAACAGCAGAAATAGACATGCACATTTTATATTGATATAACATTCATTTTTATCATGCTTTCTTTGTAAAAATTTTTATTTTTTATCGCTCCTTCATTCAGAATTGGCTCGAGAGCTTCAGTTTGGTGTGGACGACATCAATAGGATCCGTGTGGAGAATCCAAACTCCCTGCTGGACCAGAGCTCTGCCCTGCTCAACCTGTGGGCCAGCAGAGAGGGCAAAAGGGCAAAAAGTGAGCCATGACAGACAGACCGTAATCTGATGGAGTTCATTTATTTCATTCATGAATCCAGGAAAAAATAGCTATATATAATAATCCTCAAAATGGATGCCATGTTACCAAAAAGCAGCCAATCACAGTATAGTGTAATGTTTGCTGCACTTTATGCTTCAACTGCTCGTCTATTCTCTGACCTCTATGTGCTTCTCCTGTGTGTTTGTGTCCCGTCTGTCTCTCTTTCATCCTTCATGTCTATTTCAGTGGAGAGCCTGTACACGGCTCTGAGGAACATTGATCGTGCAGACATCGTAACCTCTCTCGAGGCTCAGGCTCCGCAGCCAGCACCGGGTTCTTCAGAGGAGGGTGCCTGCCGACTGAGCGACCGTGACTCCACCCTGCTGTCCCCCAGTGTCATTAATGGTAAATCAACACATCAACAATACACAAGACACAAAGGCCGGATTTAAAGTGATGTATTAATCAATCAACCCCTCAGCTATTCGATAGCAAGAGTGACATTTTATGCTCAGGAGTAGTTTAAATATTCCAGCCAATAAACAGAACACAAAGGATGACGTTTAGTGTGTCTGTTGTTTATGTAAACACACAGTATTGACCATCACAGCTAATATAGTTACTGCTACTCAAAACATGAGACAGAATTCTCCAGCACAACCAGGTGAGCTGTTGTTTACTTCTCCTCCACTCTCCTACTGTCGAGTGTGGGTAACAGCAATTGTACCTTGTCTCTGTTGCCCCACAAGAGATCACGGACACAAGGCCTTCACGCCTAGTGCACAAGCCTCGAGTTATTAGACCCCCGTTTTTCAGAAGGGGTAAGTTGAGGGGAGCTTGGGCTGCATGGTGGTTTGCTGCTCATGACATGTACATGATGAGGATGAGTCTCAAATGATGTTTTTGAGGACTGAGGAATGGTGTCATTCTTTCACCATGAACCCAGCCTTTTGCAGCATGCACTAACACCGCCTCTGTGCATTCCTCACTGGGGCACAAGTCATTTTATTGTTTTAGTTACACTTTTTTTACACCTCATATGTGAGCCCTGAACATGATGGTTCTTGTTACCTAATATGAGAAATGAGGATGTAAGAGAATAAATGAGACATCAAAAGGTCAAACATTTAACTTACTGTATGGCTAAATCCTCCTATTTTATGACTTTATTACTTTTATCTTTTATTACTGATTGTTTAGATGACAGGTGTGTGTGTGTGTGTGAGTGTGTGTGTGTGTGTGTGTGTGTGTGTGTGTGTGTGTGTGTGTGTGTGTGTGTGTGTGTGTGTGTGTGTGTGTGTGTGTGTGTGTGT
>JAVQJX010095253.1:0-12935 GCA_036025115.1 Ambassis agassizii | reverse complement strand
ACGGTGACTAATTCAAATATCTTTTTACCATCTGCATGGAGGATGAAGAAAAAAATGTATTTTATTGGGGGATTTACTGTAAACATTTGAGATCATGTATTGGACATAGGATTAATTCTGCAGGAACAAAAGGGCGAATATGTCCTTTAACTTGACAGCTATGCTACACATCCTTTCAAAATCACTTCTTAATAGATGACTAAGTGCACAAGACTGACGCAACACCAGGTCACTTCCTGCACTCACTTCTTTCTAACCTCTGAAATCACTTGTTAAGTTAAAGAGCTTAATTGTTCTTATTAAAGAAAAAAACCCAGATTTTTACTTTAAAAATCAAGAGACAGGAATGTTTGGTCGTGCATGTAGAAAATGGTGGCCCATTTTATTTTGTGCTAAAGTAGATGGTTTGTTGTGGCAAAGTTGTAAACATCCAGCTCCGTTTCTCCTGCCTAAGCAGAAAGAACAGGAAGAAAAATTCTTCCCCCATAAAATCCCGAGTCCAACACAGAAGAATGTTGGACCATCATATGCTCAGCTCATTATATTATTTACGTTTTTGGGTGCATATCGGTGAAAGCAAATCATTTGAAAGGAAAGCTGCCTTTTTAATGCGACTTCCGGTGTAAACAACGCCCTGCAGGCTATGGAAACAGAGCTGACGTTAAAACCAGACTTTACTCCTTTGTGATTTACACAATAGCATCACATGTCCTGTATAATAAGTACAAAAATATAGTATAAAAATACCCCTTGCTCTTACATGTTAAACATTTAAAGGGATAATGGTTTTAAACAGCAGGAAAGAAGACAAAACGCATCATGGTGGATGTGTCTTTGAGACAGATCAGAGAAGAACAGTCTATTTGAATTTGTACTTTAGTTCCTTTCATTGAGGGTCTGACCACTTTGTGGCATCTCATCCAGGAAAATGGATGTACAGGCCCTACAATTACATGACATGCATTTGCTTTTTGTGTGTGTGTTTTTAAACACTCCCATAAGCCACAGTACTATTCATGCAAGATATTGTGTTTTATTGTTTGACATGTTTCCCACTTTTGTGGATATTTTTATTTTTTTTGTTAAAGGGCTCCGTCAGCCTTTTCTAGTAAACACAACATCCTGGGAGAAGTGTGCGAGTGTGTGTGTCAGTACAGAGGAATAAAAGACGATGGGCTGAAGTACCGCCCCTTTTTTAGTGTACAATTCATCAATTTAGAATATCATTTCCTTAATAAATAAAGATGTTGTTTTTTTTTATTGATAGTTTTCATTATGGGACAATTTAGAAATGATTTGTCTCACATTGTGGCAGGTGTGGGGCCCTCTATTGTATTTTTTATTAACTTTGATTTGGATCATTTCATATCAGTTTTTAGTGCTAATTTATTACTTGACTTTCTTCTTTCCTCATTGGTCTTGATGTGTGTTCAATTGTTCATGTGTGCAGCACCTCTGCACGTGCTACCCTCTTTCCTTTGTTTTCCTTCTATTAAAGCGATGACATTATATAGCAAGGACTGGAAAGGGAACATCTGGTTAGCATTAGCTCTGCTGCTAGTCTCCTGGCCTTGTTATATTCTTCAAATGTATAGCACAGTACAGTTAGCATTGCAGTAGGTAGCTGCTTCATATGGTCTTGCGAGATGTTAAAGAGTTCTGTATGTTTTTGATTACATCTGTATGGCTCTATTTTTTTCCATTTGGACATTTTTATTTTCCCCATCTGCAAATCTCTGAATGTGGAAAGTGGATCCTGAGAGAGAGAGAGAGAGAGAGCGAGCATTTCTATGTCAGCACCTCTATATCCAGACAAAGAGGCAGACCAACAGAGAGGCCTGCAGGGTGGGTGGGGGGCACAATATACTTCAGGTTTTCAAAGATTGCTGACTAGCTTCCTTCTGACTTGTGAGCCCAGCCCACATTCCTCCCTCTAAATGCAGCTGATGAAACACTCATGTGCTTCTGTCCTCCTTTAGTACCTGGAACATGCACACACTGCAGAACCAAGCCACAGCAATGTATTGTGGCTAACTCCCATCATGCCAAAAAAAAAAAAAATCATATACAGACCAGATCCAGTTCAGATCAACATATTGGCTTTTTAAAAACTTCAAATAAATGTTTGTTTTTTGTAGTTATCAGGGCAAAGGTTGTTGGACTGCAGGAGGTTGATGCTGGCAATGATGTCTATGGAAATCCCATCAAACGCATCAAATATGACATCAAACAGATGAAGGTATGAGATTGTCATGATCATTTTCATGTTGTGTATAACTATCAGCATAGTATGATTTTGAATGTTTTGTCTTTTAGATGTTCAAAAGTTCCCATCAGAATATTGATGCCATCTACACTGCTCCCTCCTCTGCAATGTGTGGAGTGACTCTAGAGACTAATGGCAAGGAGTATCTCATCACAGGTAACCTTCACTACGTTCTAAGATGTACGACTATATACGTATGATGTTTATTTTTCATCTCATGTTGTCGTTTCTTCTTCCCTCATCCTGTCATCATGTAGGCAAAGTGGAGAACGACGGGTTGATGCACGTTACACTGTGTGACTTTATTGAACCCTGGGAAGCAATGAGCGCCATCCAGAAGAAAAGCCTGACGCAGCGCTATGAAACAGGCTGCGACTGCAAGGTAGGAAAGAGTGTTTGTCAAACTTATTGTGTGACAACAAAAAGAAGGAAATCATAACCAAAGTCTCTTCTGAACCCTCAGATCACTCGCTGCACCTCCATCCCTTGTATGATCAGCAGCCCATCGGAGTGCCTGTGGACAGATTGGGTGCTTGAGAAGACAGTCAATGGAGAGCAGGCTAAACACTATGCTTGTATTAAGAGGAGTGATGACTCGTGTGCTTGGTACAGAGGAGCTGCACCACCCAAAAGGGACTTCCTGGATATCGAAGACCCTTAACTCCACCATACTGTTTCACAGTATGAAGTTTTCTGCAGTTTGAATATACTTAAAACACATAAATAAACACACACAAAAAATTTTCACTGTTGAAAGCACTTCCTTATAAAGTATTTTGATATAGTAAATTATCATCATAATTCATTATTATTGTTTATTGAATTTGTCTTGTGGTGCCGATCAATTTCACCCTCTTAATTTGAACAGCAAAATCTGTACCACAATCCTGATTGAAGGTGGTTGTTGTTGATCAGGTCTGCCATACATGTTCTTATTGAAGGAGTTAACATGATTTTTATCATTTGATCTGTTAAAGGACATCAAAGGCCTCAGATTCACTTATCCACTGAGACACTGTCACAAGTGTAAAAAAAAATTCATTTGGGACTGTGGAGTTTTGAGATAAAATGATTTTTGCATGCATATCCTCAAACATTACTGTACAGTTATTAAATGCCAAATCCTGACTTGATGTGACTTCTACTGATTATTTACACTTATCACTACACAACACTCATTTTAAATGATGTCATTCATCAGACTGTCTTTTGTTGCTGGTTTAAAAAGGCAGAAAGTTAGTCTTAGTTTGACATACAGTATAGCCTACTAAAAATTACTGCCGCCGCCTAGCGGGGACTACAACCACACGTGATGTCCAAAGATCCACGAGCGTATCCACGTGCGCAGATTGCATTGTAATCCTTCTGTATTTCATGTGAAAGCCATTGGCAGTTTACTTGAACGATTATAAAAAAAAACTGCATGTGTCAAGACACTTTGGTGTTAAAATAAATGCATCGTGGGGCAATGGCATCAATGGTAAACAGCGCAAGCTAGAGGTCACATGTATTCCTCTACTTACAGTTTAACGTCACCCCCAGCGTTTATTGGCTGGTATTTACAGTTTACGTCATCAAGTGTTTTCTGATTGGGTTTCTCATCTTGTCAGTTATTATTGACTCCGCCCTCACATAATGCAGCATGGGCGAAAATACCAGACCCAGGAGCTTCTGCTGAGGAAGCCGACCTTTCTGTTGTCAACTATTTTGACTGATTGAACAAAGGGTGAGTTAACAGTTTCGCGTATACGTATAATAATGGTCGTTGTGTGTTGTTAGGGGAATGTCGTTCAAGTAAAAAAAAAGTGTGATTGTTAGCATTCCGGACGCTGAGATGCTAACTCACATTGCAGCACTGAGAAGCTAAATGGTCTCGCCACGTTAAGTTAGCTCGTTTTGCTAATTTCCTCTCTTTGCTGTAAAACGTAGAGGCATAAATAATTAAGTAGCCTAGTATATAGTTAGTATGTGAATACACTAGGATGTTGTCTTCTGACATTTGGGACTGTTCTACAGAAGTTAGCTGTTTCTGACATTATAAACCCATAAACTTAGCATTGAAGCTAGCCTGACTGGCCTGTAGTGTTAAGTTCAGCTGGTGAACACAGGCTGTCTGGATACCGCATGGTGTTGTAAAGGTAACTATGAGCAAATGAGAACGAACCCTCTCCTTAAACTAGCGGTCAGCTAACTAGCTGTTTTGAACTAGCTTATTACATTAGATTATAACAGTAGATTATAACAACCGAAGGGTTTTGTGATGGTGTTGCCTTCAGGCGACCGTACTTCAGTCGTAATTTCTATAAGCATACGTGATTTGTTCACCATTATTATTATTATGCTCATTATAAACATGTTATTGGTACTATATATCCTGTGTTTGAATAAATGACGAGATTAAAGTGTCAGTAATGTTTTGGCGCGAGTAAGAGCAGGGTTTTGCGAAACATTGTATTTTATAGCTGCCTTGATTTGTAAACCAACATGAAGACCCTCGTATATACTCACACAATAACATAAAGATGATAACATGGATAGCTGTCACATATTTGATGACTTTTGAGTTTGTTGCCATACTGTTTATTTGATAGTGTTAATGTCATGTCGCAGCATTTGTTGTATCCTTATCTTTAGTTGAGTCTTCCTGCACCACTTATCCATCTCTGTTACTACTGTTTGCTGACAAGTTGAAAAAGTCTATTCTCACTAGTTTATTTTTACATTTTGACACATTTTTGCCCTCATTTGCTCTCTCCTTGATATCTCAGGAGCTATTCCTTTAACAGCCAGTAGTACTGTTAAATGACTTGATGAGTAGCTTGTGAAGTCATCTTTATCTTGTATAATTGTCCCAACAGGGAGGGATCTTCCAGAAAATGACTCTTTATCTTGGCCTCAGACACTGATTATTTTTAAGATTAATATATGCCTCGCTGATCAATAAATACATTGGCTCTTGTAACATGACAGTGATGTTGGATTTTCTAGTGCAGAGGTACAAATTTTATTCAGGATCCCAAATGAATATGGATTTAGGGCTATTCTACTCTTAAAAAAACTCTTAAATTTGTTAAGATTATGCAAACAGAAAATAATCGGTTTTGACTAATGTGTGATGATAAGTTATGTTATATTAAACCACTTATAGTCACAGTTTTTATAAGCTGAGCCAATAACGTTGGACTCCAGAATGTCCGGAATTTAAATGTGAAAAAAATGTCTCACACACACACACGCTCACACACATTGTCATTAATAAAATGTATTGGTCTTAGACATCTATGTTGTGGTCAGCGTGCATCAATGTTGCAGCCTGCTCGAGCAGTTGCATCGCTGCAGTCAGCTGTGTCTCCATGGACTGTGCCGTTCTTAGTTGTATCAGCAGCACGTGAAGGTCATCGTGTCCTTGTGCATACAGTATACGTTGATCCCTCCTTCCTTCTACTTGACGTCACTGCCCACACCGATGAGCAAAACTCTCACGGAACAAATGATTTACACTTTAATTTTGTTGATAAAAACACATTAAGATTCTTTTACTGCGCTGATTTTTGGAATATGGTTCACATAGAAATGAACACTCTCTTATCAGTCCCTAAATGGTTATTTTAATGCAATCTGCTATTCTATATTTAAAGGAAGGCATGACAACTTTGAATCATTCTTTCTCTCTTAGCTGTGCAGTCAGAAAAATTGTACTAACACTGTTTATTTTTCTCTTCAGTGATGTTCCAACAATGCCAATAGTGGATAAACTCAAAGAGGCATTAAAACCTGGTCGCAAGGAGACCGGTGATGAGGGTGACCTCAACAAACTATTGGCGTCTTCTGCCAAAAAGGTCCTTTTGCAAAAAATCGAGTTTGAGCCTGCCAGCAAGGGATTCTCTTACCAGCTGGACAGCCTCAAGAACAAATATGTGATCCTCAACCCTCGGACTGAGGGTGCAGCAGGGCAGAAGGCTACAGAGCCTGCCCAAATAAAGAGGCAAGGTAATGACCGTTATGTTTCATTTGGCTTCTTTTTTTTTTTCTCAAATTGTCTTGTGTTCCTTGCCGATTTTTACTGAATGCTCTCTCCTTCCAGTTTCAGAGAATGTCATCGGGGGCCAGAGCGATGGGATTCCTGCCCCACAGAAGATGCTCTTTCCAGGGAACAAACTCACCCTCAAATGGGAGCGTGTGTACAGGGTGGGAGCCGGCCTCCACAACCTCGGAAACACTTGCTTCCTAAACTCCACTGTGCAGTGTCTCACTTACACCCCTCCACTTGCCAACTACTTACTTTCAAAGGAGCACAGTCGTGCCTGTGAGTACCACTGCTACTACTACTATTTGCACAGCTTGAATACATACTCACAACTGACCCACAATAACTGTCGATGGAACGTATGGACATCTCTGTGGGTCATCAATTGTAAAACTGCTCAGTTTTTGTACTGTTATGCTGCACGTGACTGATTTTCTCATGTTTGTCTTTCAGGTCACCAGTCAGGCTTTTGCATGATCTGCGTAATGCAGAATCATATCATCCAAGCCTTCGCGAACACAGGCAATGCCATAAAGCCTGTGTCTTTTATCAGAGACTTAAAAAGTATGACCACCTTCCTTCATCACTGCATGGTTATTAAATTGATGATTGTTTTGTTTGTACAGTGAATTCTGCAAAGATGAGTCTTGATCTTAATGTTGGTACAGCATCTGCACCTCTTGCTCAGCACAACACCACCCCCTTCTCAAAATACAAAAACAGCACCACGTAACTCACATAAAATAAAGCTTACCAGCAGCTGACTCATGATCTCACAGCTGCTGCTTCACAACAAAATATATCACTATAGCTGATTTCTACACTCCTGGAACTCTCAGCAGCAGCTCTTGATGTTGAGGCAGATCAAATGTTGGTATAGCAAAAATGTGTTGTCGTCACATCTTTTGACGTTATTCGTGTTTTCTTTTCTCACAGAAATTGCTCGACACTTTCGCTTCGGCAGCCAAGAGGACGCCCATGAATTTTTGCGATACACCATTGATGCCATGCAGAAAGCCTGTCTCAATGGCTACCCCAAGTAAGCCTTATTTACCAATTTCCTTCTTCCCATGTTGGAAGTGCTGAATTTCAGCAGTGTGCAGGTGCACCACTGTGTCACATACCTTTTCAACAGTGTATGTTGATCAGTTGCAACATGAGTTAATATGACTGCACCTCACGCTATATAGATATGCAGTTCATTTTTATTTATTCATTTATTTATTTTAGGCTTGACAGGCAGACCCAGGCCACAACACTGGTTCACCAGATCTTCGGAGGTTACCTCAGGTCAAGAGGTATTGACTTTTTCACAGCCTAAAGTATATGTGTTTGTGGTGTTCCATAATGAATTCATTTCTAAGCAGACCAGACTAAATCAGGCAGTTCAGTACTCCTCCATGAAAAACCTGAGGTGCCATAAATCTTTCTGATGAGAATTTGCTCATGGTGTGCAAGCACCCTGACGCCTTGACGCATCTGCGTCTGAGGCGACTCCATGGGTCCAATCTCGTTGCATTGTACTTGTACGTGTAATGACAATAAAACCATTCTCTCTCTCATGGTGTGAAGCATTTAAAGAATTGCCTCATTTGTTTACATTCTGTTTTTCAGTGAAATGCTCTATATGTAAAAGTGTCTCAGACACGTACGACCCTTACCTGGATATCGCCGTGGAGATCCGGGTATGTTGCATAACATGTCTTTTTCTACCTTTTGGAATACTCTTCTGTTTTTTAAAAAAGATGCTTGATTAACATTATTTTTTGTTTTTTGCCTCTTTTTGTCTTTAAGCAAGCAGCAAACATTGTGCGAGCTCTGGAACTGTTCGTGAAACCTGATGTATTAAGTGGAGAGAATGCCTACATGTGTGCCAAGTCAGTTCCATTTATGTAGTCCGACAAGTCATTCTGCAGAGTTCATTCAAATAAACGATGATTCTCATCGTTTGTTTTTCCTTCAGGTGCAAAAAGAAAGTGCCAGCGACTAAACGCTTCACAGTCCATCGAACATCTAATGTACTGACCCTCTCTCTCAAGAGGTTTGCCAACTTCAGCGGAGGGAAAATAACAAAGGTAAGCAAAGAACTCTTACACCTCGGGTTGAAAGGGCTGTATAGTTCCAGTGAAGTTGGACCTTATCCTTCCGTAACCAATGCCATCAGTAAGTTTTGCAAAAATAAAGGTTTAGCCTGGTCCGTCACATCGACATTCACCCTTGCATAGCCCTCTGCCTCCAATTCACACACTCACGTGATGGTCATCATCATCTTCTTTTTTTTTTTCCAGGATGTCGGTTATCCGGAATTTCTTAACATCCGGCCCTACATGTCTCAGAGCTCAGGTGATCCTGTCATGTATGGTCTCTATGCTGTATTGGTTCACTCTGGCTACAGTTGTCATGCTGGCCACTACTACTGCTATGTCAAGGTAAGGCTGATCAACATATTCACACAGCTACAAAAAGACTTTAGTACTAATGTTACTCCTTTCCCAGGCGAGCAATGGACAATGGTACCAAATGAATGATTCAATGGTGCACTCAAGTAACATCAAAGTGGTCTTGAACCAGCAGGCGTATGTCCTTTTCTACCTGAGGTAAGACACCAGTGAATGAGCAGGCTGCTTCTACCTGACAGACTATGTTTGTTTGATATAATAAATGTCTGTGTATAAAGGATTTCTGAAACCAAGAAGAATGCAGATGCACAGAGCACCAAGCAGGGAGTTTTGCATTCTGGGAAAAATAGCGTGTCATCCGAGCAGATTAAGAGGGCCAACCTGAATGGGCCCCTCTCATCTCCACAGATCACAAAGGTATAAAGACGGCATAACGTGAGCTTAAGCACTTTCTGAATATTCTGCAGCTCCTAAAGAGTTTGATGGAATTCTGCATTTTTGTTTCATCAACAGAAACTTGAGCCCGCACAACTCCGTAAGATCCAGTCCATGGATGGCGGGTTGGGTTTACCCATTTCCAGGAATGGCGTGAACGCTCAGCCACAGTCCAGAGTTAACAGCTGGTCGTCCAATGGTCCGCCGAAGCTACCGGGCGGACCCATGGTTATCGAGGAACCCTTCAAAAAGCTCAAGAAGCCCTCTCCCCAGAGCCAGGTGCAGCCTCGCAGCAGCACTACTGCCCCATCCAACAATGGGGTGAGCAGGGCGGAGGGAGATAAAAAACAAAGTGGCGAGGGCAGAGGCCTTGCAGCGTCTACCTCAATTAAATCTTTGTCAGATTCTTCCTCTGTTGACACCACTGACTCAAAGGTACAGTTGTACTTCACTTGTAGTTTTAACTGTTGGATTTTCTGTCATGACCACAACCTGTGTTTTTTTTTTCTAAATCTGCCTATAGGACTCCGTTTGTCCCAGAAGTGCATCAACAGGAGAGACACCGTCCACTCCACGGAAAAGCTCCAACGGCGTGGCATCCCCCGCCCGGAGCGTGGAGCGTTCTCAGAGCACGGAGGAACAGAAGACATTGAAAATCAAACCCCCCGCTCTCAACAACATCTCATCTGAAGCCACCAGCACTATGTCACCTCCTCCTGCCAAGAAACTGGCCCTGTCTGCAAAGAAGGTAACAGCAAGCAGCAGTACCAACTGTGTCTTACTTCCTGTTACATCCCTCCACGTTGCTATCCCATTGTCTTCAGTGGGTAGTTTTACTTGTAAATACTCTGCTAGTTTATTCCCTCCCCAATACATGTGAAGTGTATTTCTCTAGTGTCTAATCAGCCACATTAGCTTGTTTCTTTCCTTCCTTTAGTTTCTTTTTTTCTAACCATTTCCAATTCTTCTCTGCCATGCCCCGTTTTCTTTTTCTTCTTGTCCCTCCATCTTCTCCTCCCATCCTCTCCCTTTTTTTTCTTACTGGATTCTCATCTTTATTTTTGGCACATTTCATGGCTATTTTTCTTTTAGACCACCAAGTTTTTATTTATGTCGATAACTGCAGGCTCACAGCCAGAGTCCGAGCAGCACTGATGTTCTGCCCACTTTGCCACTCCAGCTGTCCAGTGACCCCATGCATCAAAGTCACCTTAACTCCTCGACCTTTGCTTCACCTACTCAATCTCACAGGTATGACTGTTGGGTTTATAATGCATTTCAGTGCTGTTGTATATCAAATTATCAGTCATTCCAGATGTCTCTCATTCTCTCCACAGAGCTAGTCCATTCCATTCACCCAAAGTCCAGTCATCACTTTTAAGCACGTCCTCCAAACAGCAGAAGCAGTCCCTTCTCTTCACACTGCAAAAACCAAATGCCGGCCTTTCTTTTAAAACCAACAGCCTTCACAGTCCGGCCCCAAAGAGTCCCAAGTCTTCCAATGGCCTCAACTCTGCGGTCCAAGAACCAGATGTCAGCAGTCCTCAAAACGTCAGCCCAAATAAGAAGAAAAAGAAGAAGAAGAAAAAGAAGCGGCATCACTCTGAGGTCCAGGGTGACACCGAGACGGTTGCGTCCCCGCTTCCAGCCACACAACCCAACCCCGCGGAGTCCACAACCACTGAGAAGAAACACAAGAAGAAGAAGAAGAAGCGAAAGAGGGAAAGTGAGAATGGAGAACAAGTGAAGGAGAGGGAGTGTGTCCCGTCTCATTTGGACCAGTCGAACCCAGATGAGGAATGGTGTCACGGTGGCATGTGGAGTCTAATGGCTCAACCAGACACTGAGAAATGTAATCTAAAGACTCAGTCACCAGTCCCAGCCTCACCACCTGGTGAGCCACATCAGGAACCTGTGCTGAAAAAGAAGAAGAGGAAAAAACTGGGAGAGGCTCTGCAGGACCAAGCTTCTGCAACAAAAACGTAATCATTTGTCCTGTTATTGTTTGTCAGCCCCTCCGTCTGATGTCAGGCATTCTTTTCCATTGATTTTTAATTTGCTCAGCTCTGTAAAAAATGTTGGAAATGTGGGTAGAGGTGACTCTAATGGCTTTTTTTTAAACCAACAGCAGCTCTCAGAAGAAGGCCACATGCGTTCAGAATGATACAGGAGATTTGATCATGTTGAAAAATAAATTAAAGATGAAGAAGAAGAGGCTAAAAGAAGAGACGCGAGCGTGGCAGGAGAGCAATCGGCGTCCAGACTCGGAACCTGAAACAGCGGAGCCCCCTTCCAAAAAGATCACACCGGAGAACGGCCAAAAAAGCAAACAAAGTGCAGGTGTGTGAGCACAGACGGGGAAACTCGAGTATGAATTGTACTGTGCCTGTAACGTTCAGAGGCATTCTGTGCATTTCTGTTTTCAAATGCAGCCGCAGTGATAATGTGGGACAGCCAAGTGAAAGACAACTGCAAGAAGTGCAGCCAGGCCGCACCTTCTGATGGAGCCGCTCGTAGTGCGGCTCCTGTCCACTGGGATGGGAAAAAGACGAGCGGTGTGGTGGAAGAGCTGCTTCAGAATGCCACAAACAAAGCCTACGGAGCCAATGGTGAGCCACATGTTAATCTGATGGCCTTTACTGAAAGGTTTTCACTCACTAACGGCTTTTCTCTTTTCTAGTCCTCAGCTGGGACGGTGACATCTCTGCTGTTAGCAGAGATGCCATTGAAGATGGCTGCAATGCAAAAAGTGACACTGTAATTGATGAGTGGGATGAAGACTTTGACAGAGGAAAGGTGAGGAAATGTAATAATATAATGAGGGTGTCATATCAAGGTATCAAGCATCTGTTACCTGTTTTTTTGCATATGGCGCAGTTGGTAGGGCGCTTACCCTTCAAACCTTAGGTTACCAGTTCGAACCCCACCATGGCCGCATGTCCTTAGGCAACACTCTTAATCCAAAATTGTTCATAAGCTTGTATGAGTACCTCAGCATAGGTAGTAATGAGTGCTATATGAATTTTTAACTGTGAGGATGGCACCTTCAGTCCCAAGATTACCAGTTTGATCCCCACTATGGCGTCTTCATAAACATTTATACGTTTTTTTTTTTGTTTGTTTTTTTTTTAACCCACCTAAACCCTAAAAATTATCCAGTGGTTTGGGAAGTGCATGTTTAGAAGTACAATAGTTGACTATACACTGGCCTTAATGCTTAACTTTTAATTACAGGTGAAAAAGGTTAAGGCCTATAAAAGAGAGAAGTTTCGAAGCAGCAACATCTTTCAGAAGATCCAGGACCGGCGGAACAAGTGGTCTGTAACACCTGGTGGGAAGAGAGTTTTTGGAGTTCGTCGCTGAGAAGCCTGAGGTCTTGCTGACTGGAGACATCAATACTATACATCGGACATCTGTATTTTTTTTTTTCTCTCCCCGTTTTAATTTTTACGTCACTTTACTTCCCTAAATGACAAAATTGGGTCGGTGCCAAGAGCAGCACAGCAGCCTGTGCCAACAGTCTGACCGACAACACCATCAAGCCTGCTTTATCTATGCAGAGTATTTAGCAGAAATCCTATACATTTGTTTCCAAATCTGCCTCTGCAAAAAAGAAGGAAATCTCTTCTGCCTTTAAGAGTAGGCTTTGTTTGTTAAACTGTACACAGTCTGAGAGCATGCTGTGCTGCTTTGGCAGATATAAGGGCTTAGTGAGTTAGATAAATAAAAAAAGTGACCTTTATTAACCCCTTTTCTGAAATAATTTACCAAATAATTAAGTAAATTGTATCTTTTTAGAACATTTTTT
>JAVQJX010095249.1:0-10891 GCA_036025115.1 Ambassis agassizii | reverse complement strand
ATATATATATATGTGTGTGTGTGTGTGTAAAAGTAGTGGCTATGTTTTTGCTTTACTGCATGCAGTAGAAGTTAATGTTTCTGCTGTATCTGATGGTTAATCATAAGCACTTACTGTTGATGAAAGGCCTTGTCAGTATTTATTTACTATGTTCAATTTTCAGTTATTGCAAGGAAATTAAACACGCCTGTCAGATTGTGTTTCCAATGAGGTCCATCATGCAATGACAAACGGGGTGGAACATTTTTCTCTCCAGTACACTGTATTTCTCCCTCTCTCTCTTTCTCATGCACACACAGACAGATGCATGCACATGCACATGCACACTGCAATTGCTTACTGTTATTGACTACGTACATCATTTTCCAGACTATTCCTTATCCCTTATAGATACCAAGAAGGAATAATAATAATAGTATAAAAATAAAGAAGAGAATAAATAAATAAATAAAATGGAACCTGAGTAAAGGTTTGATTTCTTCTATATTTAAACTACTGCATTTTTGCAGAATTATTTAGCCTCTTGCTCCCATGGTAATACTTTTCCTCTGAGCTGGTTTCCGTGGTGATTCTGCTCTTTCCTGCACTTACTCAGAAATGTACGTAATAGTGTTGAGTTTAGGAGGGGCCTGAAGCCCTGGAGGCTGGTACTGCTGTCTAAATGGTCCGACTGAAATTATGTGAATTATTGTAGCACATCTGAAAAACCTCTTGATGCTAATTAAACCACCTTCTGCTGAAAGTAACTCCTGCTTATCCCATAAATTAATCCATAAAGCCATATGCATATTCATCTCATCTCTTTTGTTTCTTAACTGTTGCTACTTTTGCAGATGGTCTATAGAGCCTCCTTTACAGCATTCATAATGCATGAACCAAATCATATCAGTGATCAAACTTTTTTCATTTTAAATGCTTTTTCAAGATCCATATTTTCTTTTCATATCTTTTTTGCAAAGGGACACACAATTACATACACTTATCTCACATATGCACATCTTTTCATTAATCAGATATGTTTTAGCCCATTCAAGTAGTTATTAGTAAGTTTATGAATGAGCTTGCCCTTTTCATACTCTTGTATTGCCTTTTTTAAAATTAAATAGCAAAATGAACTGACCTGCTGTGCACTCCCTTTCTAACCATAGTAGGAAAGAGGCCAAAATCTCACTTACTGGTGCCGTCATGTTGGAAAATGACACCATTTTGGAACCATAGTTATTCAGGTAGGATTTATTGAGTAGATGTGAATTGACTTTCATCAGAGAACAGCACTGAGTGGCACCGGTGTCTAGCATGCAGACCATGCTGATATAAATAGTTTAGAATGGCCAGGTGCTCCTCACTTCCCTTAAATGTGCCTGGAGTTGAGACATTCGTCATCTGGTTCCAGTGGCATAGGATGTGGCCAAAGGTCCATTTGGATGCCTTTTTGTGACTCTTCCAGTCTCTTTGTTTCTCTGTTGTAATATGCCCATGACACTCTGCTCCGTGGCAACTTCTTTCTGATAACATCCCACTTACAATTGACAGGTGCTGCTGACCAATTGTTAGGTGTCGTCTTGGTCTCATGATGTCAAATTGTGAAAAGCATGATGAAGAACACTGCTTAAATACAAATTGTCACTGAACCAGAACGTTTAGTTAATTAATCTAACCAAAGAGTTAATGTGAATAGTTGTGTTGACTGTAGACCTGTTCTCATTATTTCTGGTGTTGAGGACTCTGAGTTTAGAGGACATTATACTGTCAGGTTTGCCCACTCACTATCTGATTGCTTTTACCCCCATTTTTATTATAGGTGTCCTGAAAATGCAAGGGCTGTTAAACAGCTTTGTACCTCTTGTAACCACACAGCCAAAGAGCTGCAGGGAGCCATAAAGGACCAGGCAGGAGAACAGCAATGGATGAGCAAGTACAGCAAAGGGCCTCTCTAGGCAACTGTGTGTGTGTGTGTGTGTGTGTGTGGACTCCACTGTGATGTGAATAATAACTCTTTTCATTCACCAGTGGCCCTGAATGTCTGAGAAGTCACTGCAAATCCTCATTTTTGCAGACAAAGCAAAATGCCAAGGGGAAAGAAATGAGTTTTATTTTAAAGCATTGTCTCATTCAACAGATTACATTCCGTTCCATCTTAGGTGACTGCACACAGCCTGGTTATCTGGCTGCACTGACAATATGTGGAGACTGTCGCCCAGTTTTACAGCCTGACTTATAATGCAGCGTTGTCACTGTGGCAATTTATTCCAGCTCAGAGTTTGTGCTGGGGGTTATTGTGTAGCATGGACTAAAGTGGCTTCGTATTATCCATATTTTTATCCAGTCAACCCTAAACTTTGAAATACCACTGCTACGCCTCAGTGCAATCTATTATTTTGATAACATTTAATCCCCCTATTTTTACTTCATGTTCTCTTCCAAGAGCCAATTATATATTGCTTGGAGCTGTTGCTAATTGAGATTTTTTAAGAGCTATTTATGGTTTCAAACCAATATTTTTATATTTATTTGCATGCGTAGTCTTGCATGCGTGCGCAGTCTTAGAGTTGAAGAAGGAAACCTTAAATTCTTATTTTCTCTTCTTTTCTTGCAAACAAATTAAATCTCTCATCTTAGCACTGCTCTTAGTTAACGAAAACACTTAGATAAATAAATTGGACGGAAAAGAACTCTCTCTGTTTTTCATCCCTGGCAAAGAGAAATAGAACATTATGACTCCTTAAAATAACACGTTTTTGTGAAAAGTCCAAACAGCAGCTCAATCACAGGGAGGTTGCCAGCCATTCCTGGGGTGTAATTGGGCACCATACATGAGTCAGCTATTCAACTGGCTCTCATTGTTAACAATTTACTGCAATCCTCCCCTGCTGGCTCTCTTCCTCTAGTTCCTCTCTGTTTTGCTATTCACTCAGGCACATACATGCACACCTTAATTGCTAACAAATACCAGCTACATACTGTGTGTGCGTCGCGCTCACATATGCAAACATAGTCTTCGTACAAAGCAGTGTGGAAATCGCACACTGTTTTGTTGTTCATTCTTACGCTGGCGTCCATAATGGTGTGACTCATGCCTGTGTAATAATAAATAAGCCCCACTTTTCTCCACATTCTGCAGGACAAACCTTGTAGCGGCAGAGCTCTGCTGGCCCCAGGGAGCCCAAATCCCTTTTGTAGACTTTTCATCCTGTGTTTACCTGTTATTTGTTCAAAGTATGCTCACCAGACTGAAAGGGATGCAAGCGGGCATATTTATTTATTTTTAGACTTTGACCGCTTCAGCATAAAATCTGAGTGATTGGTACATTGACATGGCCACTTGTCACAAGCTGTCATTTCAGTGCGACAGGTTTCAGTGATGCAGTCTTGGCTCTCTCAACACTGTTGGAGTGTTTCAGACTTTGATAAAATCTTGTGACTTTCTGTGCTGAGGCTTTTGTAATGTTTTTTTTTTCTCATCTGCTTTCCTGACATAGTGTAAAGAGAAATTAATCGATACATACTCCGCTTCGAAACAAACAAAGGCAAATTTAACAAGTGGCCTTCAGACTGAGACAAATGACTCTAATCTATGAGTGATTGGACTTGTTGCTGTGTGCCTCGCCCTCCTCTACCTTACATTTCTCACCCTCTCCTTTTTTTTTTATTATTGCCTTCTTCTATGCCAAATTCAAATGAGCCTTAGGGGCTCGGCAGCAAACAATATTTGTCTGCCAAAACATCTAGTAGACACTTGAAAAGCAAACATTTTAAAAGGCACCATGAGATAAAACAGAATAGATCACATATGTGAATAGTTGTTGGAGGTTCGCGTTGGAAAAATCAGGTGTATTTTTGCTTCATTATCATTCTGTTAGTGTCGACATCACAGCTGATGCTGGCACAAAAGTCAGGGAGTGCATTGCTTTAGAACCTACAAAGAAATGGATACAAAGGCCAATTATAGATATAGATGCCTGGCTTTTATACCTTGAAAACTCCAGCTTTATTGGCAAGGATATTCCTGTGCAGTTCTCATTTTACACTCCGAGAATACCTCTATTTCATTTTGATGTATTGCCTCGTTGTAGAAAAATGACAGCATTGGAATGCAATTGAAAGATGGTTTTATGTTTACGTGTCCAGCAGCCCCTGTGATTATGTGAATATAGTGCATATAAAATGTCACACTGTAACATGCTATATAATAATGTAAGTATGCTTATATAATTAAGAAAATGTGTTGACATGATGGAAATTATCAGCCATATTTCCATACCATAATTTTTCTAAAAAAAGAAAGAAAAACAGCACAGCAGCTGGGAGGTTAATTAAATGAATGCAATAAATGAGGCACAGATGTACAGGTACAGTTGCAACCATTATCTGTTAGTTTGAACCATACTTCATCTTGATGTACGATGCTTATATAAGAAATACATGTAATGTAATGCAATACATACAGAAAGTAGGCCAAAATCCCTTTAAAGAGGCCATGCTAATCAAAGTCTATAATTAGAAGCCGTGAGACTTTAGTGAAGTTTCTGTTGTTAGATGCTATGGTTAATTGTTGTGAGCTGTGTAGTGCAGCTTTTTGCACTGTGTAGAAGACAGATAAATGACAGCAAAAACCAACTGGAATGCTGCCCTCTGTCTCACACTAAAATCAGTGACTCTGGAAAAAGGAAGGAGTCATTCACTGCCATACTGAAGTTATGGGTCAACTTAATGAAACTAGAAATGGGGTTTAAAGTGGAACAAACCATCTATAAGCAGCTATCCATTAGTGACATTAATGCCGCCTTTAGACAGCCTCTCTTTATCTAGAACAATTCGGGGGAGGAATTTATTTCTGAATCTAACATGAGTGAAGGTGCTGTTCGTGACAGGTTATGAAAAGCAACAGTCCCACTAGTGCTGGCCTCCACGGTGGAAACGAGTTGAGTTACTGTTCAGCCCTTTTCTTCCATTTGTGGACATTTGGCAGCCTTCATACCAGTGTTGATCCTTTATTTGGAGCAGTCAATCAAATGTTTAGGATGGCTTATTCAAGAATGTATTTTGGATTCTTTACTTACCATTGTGTATTCTGGTTTGTTTTGTCTGTGTTATGCTATTGCCCAATCTTTAATTTCCCCCAAGCGCTTCACTTGTCATATTATCACTTTGTCCTCATTCTCATTGCAGTCTCTGTGTTCACATTTGGGTAGCTTCTCATATAACATTTTTGCCTATTCCAGATCTTACTATTTGTCAAAGAGTTTGTGTGGACTTGTATGTATTGTGCTGCTTTTCTTTGGATTTGTTGACCGCTCTCACTGGTGACCCATGGATGACCCATGGCTCTCTCTGTAAAGACTTTGGTCTTTCACTCGGTTTCCTGTACTTTGTGATTGGGTCCTCTCTTCTGAAGCAGCTACACTGTCCCAATAATGTCAGCTGTTTATTAGATTTGTGTGGGAGAGGTGATTAAATAGTTAGCCTCACTTTATGACGTGGCAATGTCTGTCTGTAAGATGTCGTCTGTCTGTAACAAAGATCAGGACACGGGATGACCTGAATCTTTCACTCATGAAATCTCCCCATTTATGTCACTTCCCTACACAGCACTACACAATATCAGACAGGTGGCCGTAATGTTGTGGGTAATTGGTGTATAAGTATAAATACTGCACAAAGTGCTCTATTTAAAGATTTCTAGCTCTCACATTGAACACAGACACAAACCCAGATAGCAGCACTTTAATTGCATTGTTGATTGCTATACCACCTGCAACTGTAAATGGATTTTTGTACACATGCAGGACCTGTGTACGAAAACCTACTGCATGGCCTTCACTGCCTTCAACTGTAGAACCTGTCAGCTGCTGCATTCTGGAAGGCTGGAAAAAAGTGAGAAACCCACTGTGGTGGGGTCTGACTGGCTGTCTTTTTCCACTTTGTGAAGAGCTCAGAATGGCAGACCTTCTGCAATACTTCTCTCCCCTTTACTCTGAGCCCCCCCCCGTTTCTCTGTATCCTTCCCTCCTGTTGGGCATGAAAGTGCCCCCGTTCCTTTTTCTGCTTTCATTTCGGCCTTCTTTTTACTTCTGTCAGGCAGTGAGATACAAGTTCAACCTCAGAGCAGTGACCCGCAGAAGGGTTGCTGCATTCCTGACAACATTAGAAAAAAATAAGGCAGTCAATCGGTGGACTTGCCAAGCAGGGATGAAATGTTTCGAGTCACATACTGCATATGGCAAGAAGATGATGACAAGGGGAGCAGGCAGGATTCAATTATGGGGTGAGAAGGAGATGGATGACAAAATCATGTACAGAATGTTTGCCTGTAGTTAAGTTGTTGCTGTTCAAGTCTTACACTGAAGCTCCAGCGATTGTCTTCAGAGTGACAATATTAGAGTTTGTTGGCTGTCTCACATCTTCTTCCTCTCCCCTCTGTTTTTTTTTCCCTCCAGCAAGAGCTAGGAACACACAGCGCTGCATAATCATTATCATTTGGTGTCCTACATACTTTGAAGTGGAGTTATTAGTAAGTGGGTAGAACTGTAGGCCAGTGGAAAATATGACAAAGCCACATTTTGATCCTTGTCATATTCAGCACATTCTTTGTAGCATCTTTATAAGATTTTTCCCCGAACGATGCTGTTGGCGGTAGATGTCTCATCAACATTTAAGCAGAAAACGTGTTTGAGATGGACTGAATGGAAAGCTACTGATGAAGAGGCAGAGTTTTTATGATTGCAATCGGCTGTATGGTCCTTGATAATGACTGCATATCTTGGCTTTTTCTAAACGGTCTAATCATTTCATCAGACTGTTTTCTTTTACTCAATTGCTCATCACAACCTCTTCATCCCCTCTCATCTTTAGCTCCACGTTTTCAGTGCTGATGAATTCACTGCCGCAACAAAAGATTTGTTTACACTTCTCTCAGCATCTGCTTTCTTTTTTGTAACTTCAATTTCAGCAACCCTCACACTCGTGAACTTGTGTCTGTGCCACCAAGCAAAGTCCAACAAACTATTGATTTTGAAACCATACATTTTTCCAACTTTTTATGCAGTAAAGTTAAGGCTTCACTGAATTCTCCTGTTATGTTGACAGCTGTTATCAGAATGTTTACCAGGTTTTTCCATTTTTTGCAACTGGACCTTACAATTCTTTTATTGATGTGTGGTCAGCTAATAAAAAGCAAATGGCAAAGGAAAAATGCAACCACTGTAGTGGAAAAGAACACGAACAACATTTTTGAAATTGACAACAATAAATATTCAACACAAATCAGGGAAAAAGCAGATCATCACAAGGGGATCAACTTTTAGCCATCTGTTAAAGTGACATTTGACACAAAGAAAAAGTTTGGGTAAAAAGATCAGACTTTTCTGACAGGAAGACATCTCAACAGTTTTGATGGAGACGGCGCTGTGCAGTGATCAGACTGCAGCTTACAAACTGACTCTTTGGCAGCTCTGTCTGATGGATACTGACTTTATGACAGTTCTGTCTGACACATAAAAAAAATACAATAACATTTGCCATTTCATTCTTATCCTTTGTTTAAATAACCACATAACAATAAAAAGTAGCCTAATTATTGTTCCTTTATGTACCACTGTTACGAACACTCATTTCTCTCTCTTTGGAGATGCACATAGAGCCAGTGTTATATTTATGGTAAGTTAATTAAGTAACTACCTATACAGATTCTCTGTTCCTCACATTAAGGTTGTGTTTTATTACTATTTAGTAGTTATCCTGCCTGATTCACCATAAGAATGCACAGGCCAAAGAATTAATAGAGCATGACAGTAGAATGCACTTTTAGTCCAGTTACAGAGCATTGTAGTTGCACCCCGACAGACACGCCTCAACAGGTGCAGCTGGATTCTCTGAAGGCTTCTGTTGTTTTTTTTAATTCCTTAAGAACTTTCGTACTCATTTGTAGAGTGTTAATGTTTTTTTATTAGTATTATTTTGAAAGTGTTTTCTTACGTTGCAGGGCACTGTGCTCTCTTAGTCACTGTATTTGTTAAGGGAAAAACCTGATCTGTCCTCACCCACTGAAAACTTTTAAAAGCTTACAATTTTTTCACCTCTTTGGAATTTGGCAGAGAATGATCTGGCACTCTCTCTGTTTACAGTAAATCTTAAACATAACTGAATGTGGTGAATTATCTTTTTTCACAGATGCTCTGCATGTCCATTTGGATATATCTGAATTACCACCGTTTGTTCTGACAGAACTTCTGATCGCAGTCCGAACTTCTGATGTATTCCTGCCTTCATTGTGCACCACTGCTGCTAAATCATTGGCTTAATTGAGTCCTTCTGATCCGAAAGATTGTTAAATTGAAACGTTGCAAAAGGATTTAACTTAAGTGACCATTTGACAGCATTAAGAATTCAAGTGAAGTTAGAAGACGTGCAAACAGACTATGTCTTGACTATGTTTGCTCTAAGTAGAAAAAGGATGCAAACTTTAAATCTTTTATTTTGTTCTCTGACTGTGGGTGTCCACAGGCGTCCCAAAGTCTCCAGTCAATTTTAGATAGTCTGCTTTGTATATTTCGCCCTTCCCTCAGCTCTTCTCATTCATCCCTTGCTTTTTCTTTCTTTGCATCAGAGGATGGCTTGGTGTCTTTGTAGCTGGCTCCTCTTCTGCAGTCGGCATGACGTTTGATCCACTGGGTGGCCTGTATGTATATTGCTCCTCCTCTCCTCTGAAAGTCAAGCACACACTGATATGAATAATTAAAGCACTGGGGAGAAAGCTGATTCTTCTCTTTTACAGAACCCGACATCCCGACAGCGTTGGCCTGTTTGTCTGAGTGCTAAAGCTTTACTGGATTTGTTTGTGAATGCGTGATGTTTCTCCCATCGGTCCCCCTTGTGATCAGCAGGAGTTTAATCACTGGTTACAATAACACTGTCAGGAAATTAATATTTTCTGGGCCATTGCAGTAACCTTTAAAGTTCCTACCCCTGCTGCCAACTATCTCCTGACACTTTCTATCTTTTCTTTTTTCCTGCATTCTCTCCTTCATTCTGCTACCTTTCTCCTGTTCTCCTCCACTGAGATTGGGGAAAAGGGCAAGAGGAGTCTGGCTGCGATATGAAATGTTCTGATTGTGGCTTAGACTCCTGTGTCCTTAAGGAAATTGAATTGACCGGCGGTTATGTCTCAATACAGTGAGCTCAGTGACCTCCTCCACCTCATTCTTATCAGCTGAGCCCCAGACTCAGCCTGTCCGTGTCGCCAGGCTAGGTCGTCACCACTCACATCTGGCTGTGTGTGCAGCTACAGCGAGGACACAGAAACATTTGAAATGTATGCCTCGAGGACCAAGTTGCTGCATTAAAAATCCAAGTGATCACACGCTCTGGAGACTTAAGAAGAGCTACCGGCTGTTTTGTTTCTCCACTTTTTCTCACTGCTGCTGATTACACTTATGAGTCCAGTTCTCTCTTCTCTTCTTTCCTGCTCTCCTCATCCTCTCACATACCTGACAGTCGACCTCTGCATCTGCTGCCTCTACTCACATTCATTCCACCTTGCTCTTTCATTGTCTGCACTCCTCATCCTGCACTCATGCACCTCTTTCCTGCCTACAGCTCACTATTTTCAGTGCCTGCTCTTCTTCATCTTTCCCTCCGTTGCTCTCCTATGCTGCATTGTAAACACAAAGCACATAATTGCTCCCTGTGGCCCAGTGATTTCCTTGTAATTGCTATAACGATGCTTGCTGGTTTGCTAATGTCCCTCTACTCTAGTCTCTAGTTGCCCAAGGTCACTTCAGATACAAATAAAGGTAGGCAAGTCAAACAAACAGTCCAATTGTTCCTACACATCACCCAGGAGGAAACCTTCATTTCACCTGCTCTCCTCTGGCCGATTTGATTGGTTGAAATCAGCTGTTTTCATTGCAGTCTGGCATCCCTGTTTGTGCCTCTGTGTGCATTTGCCAGAAGAACTCCTACAGTACCCTACAGTAGTCGTTTTCATTTTCCTTCGGCCCTACCAGTGGGACCACTTTTCTTCTTATGTCTGTCAGTGGCCATTCAGTGTACTTTATAACCCACATAGTGTATATGTGTGGGTATGGGACTCACTGAATTGCAGTCTGCAGCTATCGCCAGCAAATTTAGTGGTTTGACAGAGCTGCTCCTTGGAGACTGCAGCATTTTGGCTGCTGTGTGACATCACCTGTTGATGTCACTGCAGACCTCCACCATGCTATCTGAGCGTGTAGCTTCTCATGCAGTGTCAGACAGATTGCAATAGGGAGGGCGAGTAAGATGATATAAGATTCCTGGTCCCCTTGTGAGCCAGTGCTGCTCTGGTGATGGACGACCTTGTGAATGATTGTGACTGCAGAGCAGGGTGGCCTGCCACAGGGGTGGTGCTGCCATCACACGCCATCCCCTCTATCTCCTGGCCATGATGAATGTAAAATTGATAAAGGCTCATTAACATGCACAGATAGAAGGGAAAACCCACTGACTACCTCAGCAGCTCCTGCTGCTTGTTTTGGGGAAATTAATTTAATAACTGCGTCCGTAAAGCACCCTGATCACAGCCCTTTCTCCAATTTGCATATTAATGTAGCATGGCTCCTGCATTCTGCAATGTTTATGGACGGGTGGGGCTGAGGCGACTGTTTTTTTAATTACCTTTACTTTGTGCTGCTCTGGAGGTGTCAGGGGTGGGGCCCTTTCACGTCGCTGCAGAGGCACAATTCCCAGGTTAAAACTTTCTAATGCCTCTGAATATTTATTAAAAAAGGTATTTTGTGTGGGGATTTTCTTTCTCATCCAAGTTGAGGAAAAATAATCACACCAGTCCACCGTCTTTCACTTTGAGGCTTTTTTTTTTTTTTGCTTTCTTTCATAAATGGATACCTAAACACAG
>JAVQJX010095239.1:0-20545 GCA_036025115.1 Ambassis agassizii | reverse complement strand
CTATTACTTTTCTGATCTTTTGACAGTGGTTTTTATGCTAAGCTAGGCTAATAGCCTTCTGCCTATCTTTGTTCAAATGTAAATGTAGAATTGGGACTACAGAAATTTCCCCCAAACTTGTTGTATCATATTTTTATGCTAAGCTAGGCTAATCGCACTTGCTAAAGCTAAAGCTCAATGATACATTTGTAACATTTGTAGTACAGAATCTAGTGGCCCTTAAAAATACAGACATGACATTTCTCCGAACTTGCCTTCATATTTCTGCTTTTTATGCTAAGCTAGACTAACCACACAGCCTGCTTTTGGCCAAAATGTCAATAATACATAAAGTTAAATAGAGCAATTTGGTGTAAGAACACCAAATTGCCAATGATAGCTAAGAAGCTATCATTGTTTTTATATGTGTGTATATTTTTTACAGTCAGGTGTTTTTATGTTTTATGCTAAGCTATGCTATATCCAAACCTAACACACAGACAGAGGGGCCCATCTTCTCAGTTAACTTCGTTTATAATCATTACATTTCCTTTAATGCTGAATTGCTCTTAATAAACAGGGGGCACATAATATCCATGTAAAGTTGTGAAACATGAGTGAAGTTGAGACGTTAGCTTAGCCTATATAGATCTATTCACACCTATTACTAAACCTATACACTTCAACAATCTGTGTATGTATCCATTATAAAGGATTGTAATGATTATAAAATGTGGAATTTTATCAGCTTTCACATTTTTCTTTCACATTTTTTGGCTTTTAATCTTCTGAATACATTCAATACCTACACTGTCTTTAAAAAGCCACAATCTCCTCTGTTTGTGAGATGATGACTTGCGTTCATACTGCACATTCATCCGCATGCTAATAGTGGTTGTTTTATAATGTGTTACGGTCCAGCCATCAACGTCTCATGCTGACATCACCACGGCCTTGTTGCATTTGCTCACTCAGTACACCTGCGTGGTGAATCAAACCATTTTAGGTCAAAACAAAAGGCTGTGCTGTGGTCAGAAAAAGGCAGCATCTGGATTAGAACAAAAAAATGCCTGAAATAAAGTGAGGCTGCCAAGCTGTGTCTCAGAACTGTTACACACACTAGGACAGTACATTTGCACACAAGTGAAGTGGCAACATTTACACAAGAGTTTTTTGTTTTTTAACTTATACTTTGTTTCCTTCCTACTGCATCCTCAGATATTCAATTCTTTTGAGGAGAGAGAGATCAGCAAACAGCCCATCCGGGGCTACGCCGTGCTGCTGCTGGAGCATGGTGTGCTTTGCGTGCTGCCGATGCTGTGGGCTGCACTGCTGTTCTCTGAGGCAGGCTGGGACTTCTGGACGGGCTGTGTGCCAGCTGTCTCACCTAGACATAGAGCAGAAGTGGGAGTGGGAGCGCAGGGAGGAGGGGATTGGACCAAAGGGATGTAGAAAATAAAATGGATGTAATTTAGAAAAAGTAATGACAAAATGATTTGGCTCCAGCTACAAATTGAACTCCTTTAAGACTGGACTCTGCATTGTTCATATATACTAAGAAAAAAGTATCATGTGTTAATCTCCTACTGTTTACTATGACTGTCACTATTTGACAAAAACCTTACTCTGTAGCTGGAATAAAAGTCACCGATTTCTTGGCACAGTATTTAGATGAATGTGTTCATTTATTTTTCTACACAAAACACTTAGTATATGTGTAAAATACAAGAAGATTTCCAGACTTCATCTGCCATTATTTTAACCACATTTAAGTCAAATCTGACACAAGTGCTTTCAACTGCTCAACCCTAAACGATGTCTCCGAAATGACCCGTCTGACAGCAGAAAGGAAGACATCTCTCCCTTTGTGCAGCTCTTTTGTTATCTGGAATCAATTAGCGTTGCCTTCACAGATAAAGTAGAACAAACACAACATGGGACCCTGTGACTGGAGCTGAAACCTCTCACTGGTTTATTGTTCTTTGTCTAAATAAGCATTTCATATTGTAGACTCTGGAGATCCGACAATCAAATGAAAGGCTTGTATTTGTTTACAAAAAAGTGTCTTTGACAGACAATGAGCAGCTTTTGAAATAAAGCCAGGTCTGTGTTTAATTTGGGTATTTGGCACAGTTATTATTACTGCAGTTTGTTTTTATTACATTTTTTTTCTTGCAGAAAAATGCTGATTTTACTCCTGTTTTTTTCTGTCAGAACAGTTTGTGCTGTAAGTTGTGTATAGCTAGATGCATGTATATACTGTATGTATCCATAGCAGGCGATGGTTGCATCTTACTCCCTCTTCCAGGCCCCACAGTTCTGCTAATGTTTACCAGAACAGGGCTGCTAGCGGTCTTTCCCTCACAGGACACAAAGCTCTACAAAACAAGGGGACTTGGATTCACCTCATCTGTCTGAGGATATTTCAACTCCCAGTCCAATATTATCTTTCTAGACAGGAAAGATAAAGGCTGCTTTTATGTCACAGTATGTGCATGAGAAACATCTAACCAGATGTCAACAATCTGAACCTGCAAGTTCCTAAGGATGTATCCTTCACTGCTTTATGTGCACATTAAATCAATGAGCAGGAACGCCCTTGCCCGTCTTATGAAAGAAATCCGGACTATAAAATCGAACAGTCATATTTTAGTCACAACTTTTAGATATTTAGGCAGGCATGTGACTTTGTGAGCCAGTATTTAAGGCTAATATGACAAAATGCTCATAGGATTCAGGTCAACTTCAGGTGGCAGTCAGGAGTTCACCAGGATCATTAGGATCTATCAGCATGGCATCATCCAATCATGTGATCACTACATATTTTATGATTTCTTTTTTCCCATACTCTTCTATGATAAAGTCTGACCACAACTTTACAACCTGGACTAAAATCAGTGTAGTTGATTGGAGTGAGTGGAGGCCATAACCTGTATGCCATTTAACACCGTAAAAAGAAACATAAAATCTTGATTTCCTAAGGTTTATGTCAAATCATCTGGTTGAAAAGCCATACCTAAAATAAACAAAAATAGCTTAAAAAGGTTTTCTCCCTGTGTGAGCCTGTTTATATAGTTTGTTTGGATTTTCATTGGTGCATTATTGCACGCCTTGAGCACAAGTGCAGAGGTGCAGGTTTCTTGGCTGAAGTGACTACAGGGCTGGCACACTACAGTCTGACTGCATGTGCCAACACAATGAACAATATGTCAAATAATAAACTGTGGGGTTGCTGTTTGTACTTCTAATTGCCTTATAGGGAATTCAACATAACGATAAAAAAGGAAAAACTGTTTACGGGGTTCTCAGACCCCTGAGGGGATGAACACAAATTTGTTTTTGCGTTTCATCACTACTTTAAATACACTGAAGTGATATTTTTGGTGGTTGTTTTGGGGATCTGCATTCTAGGGTTACAAATGTTGCCTTATAAGGTCATTTTATCCAATGCAGCTCAACACACCCATCAAAAGAGGCCTATTTTGATAAGAGCAACATGTGCTTGTTCTACGACAACTACAGTTTGACATATACCTGTTCACATTTGAGAAAGGCACTGACCTTCTTTGTCAGTCACTCACTAAAAACATTCATAAAGTAGAAATTAAGTGACTTTCAATAGAGAGGCCAATAGCAATATTATGATAAAGATAACACTCCTGAAATCTGACAGCTGATCTTCACTATTTACAGAAAGCGTGTTGACTCTGACAGAGCATTGGTGGAACACCTTCTAACACCATTCTGACAAGTGTCTGTATGTAGGGAGGATGATTTAGTGACACAACAATTGTTGCACTTAATACACAACCCTGAATCCTAAAGAAAAACATCCATGGAGAAGATACTGTATATGCAGCTGCAGGTCAATGGGATTGTGGATCATCAGTTAAACACTGAGGCCAACAAGAACAGGGCAGCTCTATGTAACAGTGAACTCAGAGGGCTGCTGGGAGCACACTTCCTTTCAGGGGTTGGCTGGGGTCAGCAGGCTAGGGACGATGGGGAAGGTCTTGGCATCTAATGGACAGATTGTGTGTCTTTTCCTGTGAGCGCCCACTAAACCCAACAAGGGGAATTTCCAACTCGTCTCCAGCCATTGTACTGAGCATATTTTTGCTGACCACTGAGCAGTCCCTAAAACATTCAAAGGCAGGAAAGAGAAGAGCTCTTGCTGCTGACCAACAGGATATATTTACAGTAGAGGAGTCAATATGTTATTGTGAACTGGCCTCTGTCAGCAGCAGGATGTTTGGCAATCACAGCGGCACATTTCTGGCACTGAGACACTCGGACATTCCTTTGTGTCTTATCTTTTTATTAATGTAGAGACCCGAGTCGAGGGGCTGTGAAGCAGCAGGTAAAGGACCTACCTGTGTGTGAGTAGATAAACCACAGAGCTCCGGTCAACAGAGCACCGATCACGAAGGCAGCAAAGGCGATTCCCACCACTGTTGGAGTGTCCAGGACATACACGGTTTCTGGGAAACAAAGAAGCATGCTGTTCATACATGTCCACATGACAGCTTGGAAACATTTTACTTTTTAAACATTTTATAGGGTCAAAAGTTAAAACAACATCATGTAAATATGAAGCACTTTTGGAAGCACTGTAGATACATGTGGTGTGTAAAATAGTCAAATATATATTCTTACTGTCATTTGAAGGTTTCTCTGGTCCTGCAAAAAAAAAAAAAAAAAAAAAATTCTATGTAGGTTGGCCACACAGATGCACAGTGAATTATGATACATTTAAAATAACACAATACATGCCCTGAGTCAGCCTGTCCAGCCAGAGGCCAGAGGGGCAGCAGATTGCTGATATGGCACTGTGTTGATAAGCAATTCTCTGTGGAATGTGATACAGAAACCCGAACCAGGAAAATTCTGAAAGAGCTGCTATTCTGTAAGCTAACGCCCGAGCAGATGAACCTTCTGACTCCGACCAGCTCTGCTTGCCCGTTTATTTCAAGCCAGCTGGAAGCCTTTCAAAAGTGAAATTAGCTGTAATGATGTCTTAACAAACAACACAAAGGCGCTTGTGTACAGGCGAACTCAAGAGGCAATTCTGGTACGCGTCCAAGATTCCAGCACAATGGGTGCTATTCTTGGAAAGAACACCTTTAAGTTTTCATCTCGCGTAATGGATGATGACAGGTCATCAGAAAAGACTTTAATTTCAGAGGGGACGATGGCCAGAGGACGCCCTCTCTGCCACCCTCCTCCTCATCCCGCTGCGCTGCTGTTATCTGTCCCGGGTGACTTGTTATGTTAAGAATGTAGAGAGGGGCCATTAACACTTAGAGTCCCACAAGCAGAAAAATAGATCAGACAAAGTGCAGCCAGTGTCTTTTCTTGTCTTCTTACTTGATTATGTTATGCGTCACACTGAAAACTCAATGCATCTCGGGATATCTGTGGAGAAGTATACTCTGCTAGACTCCTTTAACAGCACTAGACAGCCACATCAAAGTTAAACTCATGACTTGTGTTTGCAGCTTTAAGCTGTTGCCAAAGTTGGAAAAGCACTGATATCACTATGCACGTCACTTGTTTATGCAAGTTTGCTTGCTGTGGAATGAGAGAGCACTCCCGCGTAATGACTTGTTTTTGTTCAACTTTGACCTTCTCCTCATAGAGCGCAGAAAGCAATGATGTCGCCCCTGTGCAGCTCATGACTCAGAGGTATCCGAACGTATGAAGCCAACAAAAGCTGAACTGTAAGCAGCTCAGGTCCATAAGGCAAATTCACAAATTCAAAAAGAAATATCAGGCTAGATTTATACTTTTTTAATGGACGCAATCTGCTGATGCATGGATCCTAACTCATGTACATGTGTAAACATCCTTTTGATACTGAGTAAGTTTGGAGTTTTATGATCATTCTAATGATAAAGTGTGCTGCTTGACATCTGGCCAGTGAACACAGCAGCTGATGTGCAGAGTATCAACACCACATTCAGCAGGTTTAAGGTGATACATCAACACTGATATTTATCACAGAAATCAGCTACTTAGAAAGATAAGCAATCTAAAGGGTCATATTTTACACACTACAGCCCCAGCCTCTCCAATATGTTTAATATAAGAACTTTGCAGACTAAAACAAAATGACTACTACTCGTATTGGTATAAGTATTGGCTCTCAGATAAATCAGCCTTTTCTGAACATTACCAGAGCCATATAAAATTTATTGATGTTGTGAAGCAGTCAATCTCATTTTGATGGCAAGGCTTTTAGGCTGTTATTTTTTTCCATGCACCAAGTAGGCCACAAGTGGCCCTCTTTGATTTGTAGATCAACTTCAGCTCTTTGGGATGCCTTCCAGTGCAGAACTGTGGCTGCCTGTTTTGTTTGCCATCCTAGCATAAGAGACGTCTTTGTGTTCCAAAACACGATCTTTGAATTTTTTTCACCGTGTTTATGGCATATCTATGTTTACTTACTTTACTCCATGGAAAATAACTGCTGCACTGGCACAGTGGTGTGGGCAGTGTACCCTGTTGCCCACTGTGGACAAGCTTCAGATTACTCACTCAGTCATTACTTTAAATTTCACAGCCTCTGTTCGCCAATATCTTCAACATCAACAGTATGTCTGAGCCATACAGTGACTCCATCCATGCAGTACCTTTGCTCAGAAGAGAAACCCGATGTCTAATTAGAATGTAATAAATCCTCCCACTTCTGGTCAGAATTATCCTGTACAAGTCATACTGCAGCCTGAGTGATTCCAGGATGAGGCAAATGTCAGTGACGTTTGAGAGTATGAGAGAAAAAAAAAACTTGACAAATGGGCAGTATTTTCACACCATTATCTCAAGTTTATGAGTAAAAACGATTCATTATTCAGTCCTGTTTCAGTTTACAAAACCTGTAAAAGTTATTCTGTGATGTGACTGTTTATATTATTCTTAAGTTTTACAGTTTCTATTATGGGATGTTTTGTAACTATAAATGGCATAAATTAAAACATCCGTAGCCGTGTTCGTGTTGTAAGTCTTTGAGTGTTGGGTTTTGTTCGACATTAATCAATGTTAATATTCTTCGTGACGCGTAAATCTCTGGAATAGGAAGTGGTCAGAGGACCTAGATGATGCAAACTTGACGCAGAAAGGTCCTATTTGAAGTGACTGCTGTAGTACCCACCCAGTGTATCTAAAATCCATGCTTATGTTGGCCAATATCAGCCATGCTGTTATATCGGTCATGCTGTAGATCCCACTGATTAAAATGATGTAATTTGTAATTCGTGAGCCAATAAAGTTGACTCAATCTGACCGTGGGTCTCAGGTTGATGTAATTTCTCAGAAGAGATGCTAATTCGAAAAACTCTGGCAGTCCATGAGATATCATGCACTCATAATATCAGTTTAGGTCATAATTAGTGCAATATAAGAACGATTACCTCAGCCCCCACCCCCCACCCCCTGCAGCCTCCTCTCACTCTCTATGATCACACTCACAGCCCCTGAGACGCTGCAATACAGTGAATGAACCGATGAATGACTGAGAAAGTGATGATCGAGGGGCCTTCAGGCTCTGGCTGGGCTCCCAAAGCCAGCAAGAGGACCACCACCTCCCTTTCTCCTCTCTCTCTCTCTCTAGTGGAAAGGGGAGGCCACAGTGAAGGGTCTAAGTGAAAACAACTGGAGTTCAGTGGTGTATGACTCCTCTTTTTCCACATCTCACTCAGTGTGGACTGGTCCAGAACAGCAGAACTGGGCCTCACTGTTAGCACACTCCCCTTTATTATAGTCAACCATATGTTAGCATGTATACACACCCAAAACACACAATGGTGTACAGTTGTCAATGTAAACAGACACAAGCTCGTGCACACACAAATGTATATACACACAATAGTGCAGTTAATGATGACCAGATGTGTAAGAGTGATATTCAGTATTTTGTGGTTTGGTCTAATTCCTGGTTCTGCCCTCAGAGAAGCCTCCTCCCTTATTCCAGGTTTCTTATCGCACTCTATACACAGTGTAAGTATGTGTAATCATTGTGTTCTTGTGTTACTAACCTGTCGTGACCGGTTGACCCGGGCTATCCACTACAACCAGCGGCTTGGTAGATAGCTTGGTGTTCATCACCAAAGCCAAGATATTGTCCAGAGAAAGAGAATCACAGGTTGCACCAGGCTGTAAGCACTGCGCAGAAAAAAAGAGAAATAAACCTCAAAATGACACAAAAAAATCTGTCATACAAACTTGGAAAGCAAACACATGACAACCTGATTCCCTTAGCGTACTTCCATTACACTGTTTTTGAAGGCAAAATGAGCTCTAAAAAGAGCTTGTAAGAAACTGTATGAGTTGGAAAGATAACAGCGAGTGAAAAATGAAAACAATGAATAAGATGAATGTTTATTTTGTTCTGCAGCTGGACACCTGGCAAACCTTGTGTCAATTCATAAATCCTGCTTAGCTTTGGATACAGACCTGATACTAACGGCTCAGGCCAGGTGGTGCACTACAAGACTGGCATCAAATCATCTAAAACAAATGCTACTGCTCTGGAGAGACTAAAACAACTGCAACGGTTTGTACAGCAAAATTACTAAATAAAAGCAATTTGGAGAAGATGAAAGTGCATACCGGTGGAAGCTTGTGGTTCCCCTGAGAACTCTTTGTGCACAGAGACATCTCACAGTGCAGGAAAAGCAGAGACAAGTTGAATTTTGAGTTGAAGTTGAAGCTGAAGTGTTTCTTTTCTGTCTCTGTGGGAAGGAGAGGGAAGTCCTTCTGAGGATAGTATCTGACAGAGTCATCTGTGGGGCAAACCGTCTCAATGAGTTTGTACTCTGAGGCCTCTCTGGGGTTAGAGTTTGGAGAAATGAAGCACGATATGATGGTGAACCCCACATCTGGATCTGATGCGGTTGATGTGACCTGGAGTGCAGAGAAGAAAAAAAGACTGAATCCAAATTATGATTGAATACTACAAAAGGTTGCTAGTTAAATGAGCTATGGCACTTCAGCTTCCTATAAGATTCATTAAATTTAAGTCATGCACATTGTTCTTACTGCAGTTTCCATAAAATAAAACCTGTACGACAAAGAAAGCAACAAAGATTTGACAGATTAAAGATATGGAGATTTCCTTTTCATGTTGGTACAGCATGGTTTGTCACACAGAACCAATTTGGAAAGGATGGGCACTCTAATAGTCATCATGTTACCGGATGCACCATCTGTGAATTACAATTAGTCAGCATTTCTATGGAGCATATGAGCATAAAAGTGAACTTCTTGTCATCAATCTCATGAGCCATCTGTATCTAAAACACAACACTGGCCTTCTGACAGGACTCTGTTTACCTCTAAGCCTGGTATGTTCGATTTGTGTAAGCTTGTGATTATATGAATCACACAGGTTGTTTCCCTGTCCGATAGAGGTATCATTATACCTCTGTGTGTAACAAAATACTCTAATTATCAGCTGCAAATTTTGTTGGATCGGGTCTGTGCCATTAAGTCTTTGACTAAAAGAAATACCCTTGCTCACTGAGACATTTGGCAAAGTCTAACTCCCACTGTGAGCGTCTGGAAACTAAAGCAAAGACTACCGCCTTAATATTGACACAAGTCAGAAACTCAAACAAAGTTACTCAAGTCACATATTAGTCCCAGTTAGGATAGCAGTAATATCTTTCCATCCATAAGCACAAGAGGTGTCATTCCCCCTTTTTGATAGGATTCGCATTATGAAGTTCTCAAAAAGAGTGCAACTGACAAAAAGACATTCTTAGATCTTAGAAATGAGTTAAAAAGCTGTGTTCACACTAAACAAAAAGCCACTTTGTGAGCATCAAAGTTCACTTATGCACCTCTTGGTCATTGCCTCTGGTCAGGTCAGGTCTCAGCACAGTGTGAGTTCTCACAGTTACACAGACAGCTCTTTGTAACTCTGTGTCCATACTGTCAGTAAAGCAGCTCTCGCAGATATCACCATAAATCATAGGACCTCTTACATTGTATCTGACCAACGTTACTGCCATGATAATATTTTCAAGCTGACACACAGATACAACGAAAGAGAAGAGTGAAAGTGTTAGCTTTTCAGCCTCAACTAGACAAAATACAAACCGACCTTGTGGACACCACACTAAGAGATCAAAGCAGGAAGGGCTAAAGCCCCAGACAGAGCACACACAGCATCCTGCACACTAATGAACTAATGGGTTGTAAATGCAAACCATACCTCCACAAACACTTTCTGGTTTTGTGAAACAGTGTAGAAGGCCTGGCGGGACGGATTGTTGATCGGTGGTGCATAGTACAGCTCCATGTTAAACGTCATGTTGTTGCCTGGTTGCCTGCCTGGACCTGGTCCAATTCTGGGAGGAGTTCCTGCGATTTTCTGGTTCTTTCTGTATGTGCAGTTGAACTAGAAGGAGAGACAAAAACAAAGCCAACACAAATATCAGCAGGGATCTGACATTAGATTCTACTGTTAAGCACCCTCACCCTGCATGACTGTCACAGTGTGACCACATTAAGATACAGCAGAATTCAGCAAAAAGATATAACAAACTGTATGAATAAGAGCAATAGGCAGGAGATGAGACAAAATCAGTGGAGAAGATGTCAGGTCAAGTTTATTAAAGGGACATCTTGGAAAGATGAGGCTCTACTAGCAGCAAGCAGCTCTGGGAAATTGAGTTTGGTCCAACTGTGCATGATTTAATATCTATAGAGATGTAGTTTTTCACTGGTGTTGACTTGTCAGCTCTCACAGAAACGCACCACAATGGGTCCACTGTCTTACCCTTATGATGGATGCATGCTGCCTTTGCTCTGTAGAGGTCTTCTCTGATCCAGCTCGGTCTCTTGGGAACAGGATGTCTCCCGATTCCAGATCCTCATAATCCAGCGGCCCACCACTCCCATCCTTAGTCTCAGCATGACTTATAATGACCTGCAATCCACAGAGAATACTGTGACTCACAGAGGATAGTGAAAGAAACACTATCAGTTGTAAGTATAGTTGCTTAATTCAGGCAGAGATTTTAATCTTTGAGAGGGATCTGTCAAAACAAATGGCCAATAACATATTTGTAATTTCTCAGCAGTGACATGTCAGGGTCTGATACGAGTGTGCTGCTGGAACAAAAGTTAAATTTTCTATGGACAGAGGCCAATTTTAATGACCCTAACAGACCAGCTATTGGTGCCACTGCCGAATTAAATCAACAGATCACAGCACAGTGGAGGCAACAGCCAAAACAGATTATCTTTGATGTGTGGAGACCCAGATGATGAAAATCAATCACGTCTGACCAGAGGTCAGAGGGTGTCCCTGTGTCCAAATGCAAACACAAAAGATGACCTTGGACATGTGCCCAGGTTTTAGACAGAAAAAGTGTTGTTCCAAATTTCTGCACACAAAGGATTTCAAAAGGTCTGGGAGGAAGTGACTCATCCTTTGCTTGTTAGAACAAATATGCTGAATGAATGCATTCCATAATAATGAAGATAACTGGGAATGTCAGGATGTTGAATCCCATAAAAACAAGGGTTCACTATTATGTAAAAAAAAAAGTATGAATTAAAATCGGACTGAAGGTATTGTTCATATTCTTTCTTTTTTGGACATATTTGTAGTTAGCAGCTTGGGGGTTCGGTGCCTTGTTTAAGGGCTCCTCGGCAGTATTTTGGAGGTGAGATACTCCGAGATACCTCAGAGATACTGCCTGGGGCCTGGTAGCTTGGAGTGCCAACCCCCACTCCTCCTCTCCCATATGCATGTGCATAATGTGGTGTGTGATGTGTACGCATGAAAAATATTGGAGTGAAGCGTAATTTCTCTCAGGGATTCATAAAAAGAATTAGTGAATATTTCCTGCTGCAGACATCTAAAGACTGTATCAACTTCCCTCACATAGCATTGGTTACATGCTAAATAGAAGCTGTAAAGCAGAAGCTACTAACCTAGCTTGTATTATAGCAAAGAGTTTCCTTAATGTAATTGCAACTACAGACTAACAATGTGCTTCTCTGTGAAATCAGCTGCACAACATAGGTTTGAGTTTTCCAGACAGAGCTCCAACTCTGACAGCTGTGAAGCTGGAACACAGCGTCAGCAGCTAACAACATCCAAGCCAGTTAACTGCATGTGTTGCCATGGAAATTAATGATTAGATTAACAAATCAGTCAGAGACCCTGCAGAATAAAGTGTATAAAGAGCAAATAAATTATTTTACAATTGTGTAATGTTCAGTCAGCAAAGGAAGACAGACGCACCAGAAAACATTTGACACACACATCATATTATACTTACAGAATTAATGTGAAGGGCCATTGGGCTATCCTGCATGGGAAATACGGTGGTCTGACAGCCAGTCGGAGAAGTTTCCAGTGTGTAGTGGGTGGCATTGACTGTTGCTTTGCAGTCTGGGTCTTGAAGCGTGATGTTGGCATGAATAAACCCATTAGCCTGAGGAAACATCAAAAAAATGGTGGATGAAGATCAAAAAAAGGCTTTAAATTTCAACTTATTTTAAGAATTGTAAAACTGTTAAATCTGTAAGTAAAAATGCGTGTGTGAAACTTTTGAGTTCTCAGGAATAAACAAATCCCACAAGGTGGTCTAGCTCCAGCTCCTAATTACACTCTATGCCAGTTTCCATTCTGTGATGTGGTCTGTCCCCATGTTCAGACGCCAAATGTTTGGAACAGTCCTGCTTGCTTCATCACAATTTATTTCTTCTTTATGATTTCTTACTTCTTTCTTTTGTAGAAAAATCCCACGTTATATACAGAATGTGTAGCAGATAAAACCTTTCAAAATATCTAAAATAATAATAATAATAATAAATAATTTACTGACTGACTGTTGTTGTAATAACTTCGATCTGAAGACAATGTGTGCTTTTGTAAAATCAAGACCACAGCAACACAGTGGTTTTGCTGGCATTTTCTAATCACTGAGCAGAGGATTGTCATTCGGCTTCTTAATTGGTCTAGACTCTCCTATTGTCTTTGGGTGTCCTCTTGGTTGTTTTCTTCTGTCACACCTTGTCACATCAAATCTGTGTCGCATGAGAAAATATTTAACAACAAAACACTGGTCTGACTGATCAAACAAGAAACATATTTCAGATGTGCAACTGTTGCATTTTCAATCACTAAAATAAATCTGGCTTAGACAAATGACTCTTTGTTCAGCTCTATTGTGTTCCATTTCAGGGGGAAAAAACCGCATCAAATCGGAATACTTTTGGAGCTTTTGGTTATCAAGATATTTTCCAGGACCTAAGAAGCTCTACTCACCTCCAGGTTCTCTTTTTCGATACTGACCACCATCTTTTTGTCCTCACACTGAACACTATGGCCAACACTCGGAACGCCCAGCTGCTCCTCAGGCTCTCCTTTTTGCCAGTGCCAGTCATCAAGAACCGAAGGCGGGAAGGGCAGGTCTTCTGACAGAGGAGGAGGGAAGGGTAAGGGGACGCTGGAGCGTCGCAGAGTGGTTCCTGGTTCAAGGTAGGCACCGGAATCACGAAGGATGGAAAGTTCAGGAGGCAACATGCTGTCCAGAGCATCCACCACATCTGGAAGTCACACAGAACCTCATGAGGCAGATTTTACAGACTTCACATTTTTACGCTAATTTCACAATAGGAGCCATAAAATGTAGAAAATGGGTTATTAACAAAACTGCAGCTGCTAGAGTGTTGCTTTTGCACATGGTATTTTGGCTATAATTTAAATTAACACAGTAGTGTTTCTATGCTATTTGCATCTTTCTTCAGGTTACCTGGTTCTCTGACTCTGATACTGAAGTGGTTCGCCACAGGAGTGCTGGTGTAAGATGTGACCGGACTGTAGTCATGGTCCTGTGCCCACCTGATCAATGCTTGTGGCCCTGATGGCAGGTGCTGCTTGGGGGACTTTGATAGAGACCTGATCTGTGAGCTGACACTCACAGTATCAGAGGCCTGTGGAAAAAAAAACTTTCTAAAACAGGCTATTCACAAAAGACAGACATAGAAAGATGTGATTCGATGCTCAGGTATTAACTTCAAGTACAGTCCTGCATTCACTCTGTGTAAAGTGTGAATCATGAGAATGAGTGTGAGGTAATGAGCGTGTCACAGCTCGATCAATGCAGTAGAAAGCCGACATAGTTCGCTCTTGAAATTCGTGTCCTGCCCCGCTGCTCCCTCTGTGAGGGAGGACTCAATCTTTCTCACAGTCATTTCCCACACATTCAAGTCTCTTAAGCAACACAGAGGAGAAGACTCGGTTTTATCACTAGCACAGTGGATGACCTCCCAAACATTGCACAAGCATAGCATCCTGTGGTCATGCTATCTGAGAATCTCAAAAGTGACTTGAGTTCAGTCTGACTGTTGAGGGAATCAACAGAGATGAAATGACTTCTTTTGTAGTAGATTTTGTTTTATAATACAAGTAGTTAAGCAATATTAATTATTAGAAACGAGTTAGAAACTCAAAGATAATCATTTAAACACATGGATTTCAAAATCTAGATGTATACTTTTTCATGTATTAGAACAGTGTAAAGTAATAAAATACTTAAAAAATGGTGGCTTTCACTGTTTATTTAAATTCATCTGGCTCAGTTTGAGTTTTAGTTTTATAGCTATGCAAGAGTTTCTGTGAGGCAGACTGACATAACCATTAGTGCAATTTGTTGAACAAAAGATACAAGCAAAGTAACACTGGAAATGTTCTGCCTTTACAAAGGTTTATGGGAATCAGTCTTCAGGTTCAGGGACAAGATCTTGGGTATGCTGTGCTGTAATTTAACAAGTTAACAAAAAACAAGTCAGTGTATTTTTCAGGCACATGATGCACAATCATACATGTATTTTTTTTTTACAGGTTTTCACTGGCATTACACTCCAGCCACCTGATTATACAGCGGAGGCTAGACAGCTGTACAAACACGCTGCGCCTGGCAAAAGTGTGGTGTCATGGCTGCAGTGGTGCAGTAGGAGTATCAGCATTACACACTGAGGAAACAGCAAACCCCCTGCACACGTCCACTGAAATCAGTCCAGGGTTAATAGAGCAGAGAGGTACACGCAAGACAAAAGTGATGAGCAATGTGAGCCCATCATGCAATAAATAACAAAGACAGCAGGCATATGGAACATTTGGAAACACGCACTGGTGAGTCTCTGAGTTTTACAGAACTGATTTTTCTTATTTAAGACAAGGTATAAAATTCCAACCCCGGAGCAAATATGGAGATTGAACAACCGCCAGGTCTACATTGACATGATCTACAGCTCAACTATTCTTCCAAAGTGTGCATAGGTGTCATATTATTATGGTTCCTAAGGGGCTGAGAGACTTTAGTAGCAATAACGAAGACATAATTTCAAAAACTATATTCTCATGCTTGGAGTTCATATGTACAAAACCATAATTCTATGGAAAGGGCACCCTGATATATCATAATAATTAGCCAGTGTTTGTCTTTTGTGTGTGTCAAAGATGTCTAACAGCTTGCAGCTTAAAAAAGTGCCTGAAGCAAGTGCTGTTCATAATTCATCGTCACAACTCTGGCTTGGTGCAGTTAAAGCACTACAGTAGCCTTGGCTCTGCAAAATATGTGACGCCCCCACCCCTCCAGCCCCTGGCTCTCTGAAAGTGATGACAATCCCCTGAGCTGCCACGATGAAATTTCACAGTTCCTCCAAACCTGTTATCCCCACCCTGTCCTACAGTGGGGCACCAGGCGCCAATTCAGCACAGTTCCTGGTGTGACACATTCTTTGGCCAACAGTGCAAAGTGTTGACAGTCTTGTGACCCACTCTGATGTGTGATACAACTCCACAAAATAGGACAAAAAATGTCTTGTGATGTCTGTATAGCAAAAAGAGGCATTCATTCATGTAATGCTTTTGTTAAGATGTAAGCTTACCACAACATTCAGCTTGCCAATCACATTTTGGGCTTTGACAACCCAGTTGACAGACTTGGCACACTTAAGCACCAATACGACATCACGAAATATGGGGCCATCATCTTTCAGAGGCTGAAGATCCACTATGACATCCACCTGGAAAGCACTGCAGCGAAGCAGAGAGAAAAAAAAAGGTTGGATGGTTAGATGGACATTGTGTTATCATGCCTTCTGTGTCTGGCCAAATAATTAAAAAGCTGGATACATTCCCAGAAAAAAGCAGACATATGCACTGCAGACCCACCAGCACAAGACTCAGCACGGCTACCAACACATTCCCAGATTTGTGGTCTATTGGGTGTTTAGAATAATTACTCCACTGGGGAGTGAGGACATTATCTGGCAATCTGGACTTGAAGACCCAGTTTTGAAATATCATCCTCAAAAGAACAGCATTACGAGAACAGTAACCCCCCTCTCCTCTGGCTTTATGTTAGTTCCCATCCAAAACAAACTCCACTGAGATTAGTGAGAGCATCCTGACCTCAAAAATAAACTATGTTAACATGTATTCTTGGCTTCAGCTGCTCACCTGCTGGAGTTCGGGGCTTGGAGCTCAATGATATGTACTTCTTGGTCTCTGTCGGGCACAGACAGGACGCAGCCCTTTGATGCCTGCGGTTCCTCGTAGCTCCCCAGGTAGTTCAAAGACAGGAACTTGGTATCAATCTTGCAGGTGTCAGAAAACACTGGATCTGAAAGTGGGGAGATGTTTGTGTTACTGATCGTGGGGATCTGTGAGGCTATTTTGATCCTCAAAAGGAGAAATACAGCTTTCTGTTACATCTCCATCGCTGAGAGGTCAGAGCTCGGGGTCAGCTACAGAATAGCACCCCCTGCTTCTGAGAGGAATCCAATCTCAGGTTCACAGAGACTCTGAATGTTTGCTTTGACCCAACTGAAGAACAGTTTGCTTGAAACCCTGCAGCTGATATTCCCATTGTCTCTGCAGCACTAACAGGACATCTGCTCCGGTTGGTTTGACCTGTAACTTTTTGTGGGAACACTAAGGAGGGAATTTTACCAGAATTCCTTCACAATAGCAGGACAATAATATTCATAACCAAACCTTTTCATGTTTTTTCCCCTACTTTTACAAAATTCATTAACATGAAAACGTAAAAGGCTTGAAAAAAGGCTTGTTCTCAGCATACAGAGAAAACACAAGGCAGATGCTTCCTTATTTGGCAAACAGAACTTTGGACAAAGTGTAAACTGAAAGTTGGCACCTTCTTCTCCGGAACTCTTGTGGCACTTTAAAGAGCTGAGAAGAGACATTGAGTATGGGAAGCAAAGTGAGAATCTGTCCATCTTCATGAAACACTTCTGAAGGAGTGGAAATCTACAGCTCTTTACTTGAAGTAAACATCATGGCACTCTGGGGTTCTGCCAGACCACAGCCTCTAATCACACAAGCAGAGTGCTTGAAGGCTGAGCAACCATCCTGCTCTCCACAGCGACGAACAACACAGAGAAAACGTATTTATTCATTGCCAGCAGTAGAGGAGCCATTATTCCTCCATGGACACAAGCTTTGCTTTATTTCCACGTAGTGAAAGATCCTCATTAAAAACAAGATATCCTGTCTGTGGGCAGATGAATTGCAGAGCTGACCGTGCTGTCTGTTCACTGTATGAACTGGCCTCAGAAAATGAAGAATTGAAAGTCTGCATCTTGAATACGTGTTAAAATCAATCATAACCTCCCCTGAGAATCCCACTGTGCTTCTTCACTGCTCACACTGCTCACTCTTTTATTGAAAATATTGGAAAGGTGCAGTCTGGCTTTATATTTAAGTTTCTCCAACATCTCCTCACACATCACAACACAAAATGAAATCTGGTTGGCTCTGGTTGGTCTGCAAACAAAGGGAAACCACAGTGTGGTTTCTTACCAGGAAAAACTGATGTAATTATGTTAGTTGCAGAATTCATTTACATGTTGATATACATGAATAACTCACTTCTCAATAGCCTGCAAACACAACCTTAACATTGATTCTACAAAAAGGGGTACAGTTACTTTCTACTGTGTCTACTAGTATGGTAAGGCAAAATGTTTAACTTTGGATTAGTCTGATCCTGATTTATTTGCAGGACGATAGGGAAACGCCAGCCCGTCACTTTCCTGCTTTTCAGACATATTTGGCCTTGTTATTGAGAAAACACTTCTTCTGTCAGCAACCAAAACTCAGAAACACCACAGGCAACCTGTTAAAGAGTGCAAAAGGTTGAAAGTCTATTGAGGGAAAGGAATTCTTTTCCTAGACTGGAGCATGTAAACCTCTATCCTGGGCTAAAACACAAAAGCTGAGTAAAGTTATGAAAGCTAAAGGGGAATGGGTGGAGGGGGAGGTCGCTGCCTTGGGGCCTAGAGCTATGTTTGGGAATTTTGTGAATCTGGTGCACACCTTCTCCAACTTTGATGTAGATGGCTTGAGTCATCCTGAGCTCAGTGAAGGAGGTGACTTCCCTGTACTTCTTCTGAGCCCAGTTGAGGAGGTGCTCGTTGCCGTGGGGGAAGGTCTCCTCCTGGATGTGGATGAAGAGGGAGAAGTTTCCTGGCTTAAAGTGGACCTCTGAGCCTGTGGATACCTTGAGGAGGAGAAAAGGCAGGAGTGTTAGAGGACAAAGGAGCTGCTGGGATGAGTTGTTACCACTTCAGTTTGTTGAGCTGTACGCTTGCTCACATTCATTCCAATCATCAATGAATAGAAGTGACCCATTTGTTGAGAATGCAGCTAAGAATGCACTCATCTTCACACATCCCTATTTTACAATTCAAATCTGAGGTCATAAAGATGACAAACGGCAGGCCGACTAAAAAAAAACTCAGTCTTTCCAAAATTACACCAGCTTTTTAAACACTGGTGAAACCCATCCTTCACAGTCCATCCCAGCTATTACTGCAAAGCTTCTACAAATATGCTCTGCATATTTTTACACATGTTCCTCTACACAATAAGGTGTCTGGTTTCCAGTGTTTACACAGAGTACAGCGTCATCACAAATGCATCAGTGTGCATCAACATGGGCAGAAAGGACAAAAAAAAATATATTTACATTTACATACATTAGTGTTTTTGTCTAGGATTTCACACAACACTAGTTACTACTGCGATAGTAACTAGTGTGAAGTGGTTGCTGCTCCATTAAATCCAACAGTTACATAGAAAACTGATAAAAATTAGAGACAAGAGACAGGAAGACTGGTCTGGCTGCATTTAGCAGGGACCACCTTTGGCAGTTAACGTAGTTCAACCCATGTGCTTCATTTCAGTGATAAACATTCACATGTGCTGAAAACCTACTGAACAACCAAATGAGTCCAAGCACAAGGTCTAGACAGCCTACCTCATTTTATTTCCATGCTTGTTTTTCTTTTTTCCAAGCTATCCTATCTGTATGCATGAGCTGAGACAGTGCTGGCAGACCCAATTAAAACATTAAATCTATTTGAATCCAGGAGAATACGTAAGTGCACTTCTTTGAGATGATTTTATGAAGTTGTCCTAAACTGCAATCATGCCGTAATGATAATAGAATAATATATCTTTAGGTTCTTTCAAATCCTCTCATGCGCAACATCTGTCTGACATCTGGACACGCCTCTCAGCATTTCTGGCATTGTCACCAGAGGCAGTAAATAGTGGAGGCCCAAAAAGACAGACTCTGTCGAAGAATCAGGTTGAATGTATTTTTAGTGTGTTTATTACAGCAGCGAGAAGTAAGAGAAATGCTGTAGAGGGGAGAGGTGGCGCCCTGAGCTGTTGAGTAGGGGTGGGGGTTTCTTTGCTAACCTTGCCAAGCTCAGCAGAGTTTATCAGTTTAATTGCGGGTATACGACCATAATTAGTCACAAAGAATTAGAGGGGGAAAGCCTGAAAGCCAAATTAGCTCCAGGCCTTCCAGAACAGTGAAAACCTCAGGAATTTGAAGCAGGGAAGTGAGGGACCACTCTGGGATTTAACAAACTCTCTCTCTCTGCTCAGCTGACAGACAAAAGTGCTGGAAACCAAAAAGCAATTTCTGTCATTGACTTTTTAATAGAATACAGTATATAGATACTAACATAAGCTGCCATTCAATACTCCACTGCAATGTACTGCAGTTAAAAGGCCCTCAAATTGTTTTAATGAAAGAGTGAAAATGGTGCTCTGGTTTGTTTAAAGTCAAATCAGGAGGATCTTTGTGTTGCATTCACATTCATCTCATGGTCAAACAATGCTTGAAGTGACAGTCTTGAGTGCACAAGTAAAAGCATAAGTTCACTATATGTCTTTCTTCCTAAGTAAGCCACTGCACCTCCACTCAACTTGTTATGAAGCTGAAAAACATGGAAACTGGACATAACCTTGACTTGAGAGGAATTCCTCAGACCTGGCAGTGAAAAGAAAGAATGTTAGCTACATACCAAAGGAACTCAAATTCCTGCTTTCATGTAGGTAATGGTACTTACAGGCATGTTAAATCAACCACTTAGACTGCGTCTCATTGCGCTATTATGTACTGTATGCATGCTAAAGCACTATTTTAAATGCGTTATGTGCGATAAACACAAATCTGTTTGTTGTTTTGAGTGTCCTGTGTGATAGAAAACACTTAAATGTATA